>JAQGAC010001364.1:0-14245 GCA_034696585.1 Isotomurus maculatus | reverse complement strand
AAACAGTCAGTATTGGCAAAATCAGCACTTTTTAGCGGGCAATGTCCGTAATTGGTAGGGTGCACTAATTACCACCCGTTTTTGCCCGGGGGTTTGTGTTAATCAGTATTCAACAGAAGCTGGGAGAGGATCTTAATACATGTCATTATTCGCGAAGGTCTACTTTCCACACGTAAGCTAGTAAAACTCATTAGCGTTAAAAATATTTGTCCTTCTTATCAGGATATTCCTAATGATTAGTTGCCCTTACTTAATTTCGTTCTTAAGAAGTTGTCATTAGTGTCATGCAAACGAATATTCGACGATTATTGTAGATAGTTGAAGCATTATATTAAAATTGTCTTACTTGACCTAAAATAAAACTTGCTTAGCTTGCTAGAACATAAAACATCAACTTCAAACATAAGACTTGGAAGTAATTGAACATACTTTCTTCACCTAACATTGTAGTACTTATTTTTTAGTTTGAATTGAACCAAGTTAAAGAATGGATTTTTATTCTTGTGTTACTGAAGTCTATTTTGTACTTCAAATTGTAATCCCATTTTCAAACTCATTTTGTTTTCCATTTCCCAATAAGGAACTTATTCCTACTCTGCACATTAGACTAGTCTCTACTGAACTGATCACTTCACTTATGGCTGAAGATATTATACACTGCAACAAACAACAAATACTTGTGACCATTGTTAACCACAAGCACCAGCAAATAATCCAGCCTATAAATTCTTTTCATGAGTATTTCACCATAAACGTTTTAATTGAAGGGCAATTTACAGTTTTTGTTACCAAATACTTCGACCACGTCCTTACAAGCAAATATGCTTTGTTACCTTGGGAATATTCTAATTTCATTGTTGTGCGACCTTCATGTGCCAACTCAATTCTACTGCATTCACACCGATATCCCCATAGGTTCTTTATCTATGAAGTCTTTTGCAAGAGGACTCATCCAAGAGACACTATCTGGTTTCCCAATTTTCGTATGATTTTCGGTGGCTTAAAATCAACATTTAAACTTTCGGTTCTTCCTGGAATATCATCTATTTTTGATAAAGAGCCACGTAACAGATTTCAGCAATTTGTTGATAAGGTTGATTTAGTTTCCGAAAATCAAAGGTTCGGCGTTTTAGAATATCCTGTTTGTTTGAAGACATCTTGGACCCCAGAAGTCATGGCTTCTCATAGAAATATGATCTGTGGATTACAAGAAATGTTTGTTCATGAATTGATTAACAGGCTTAACTTTACTGTGAGCAAACATTACTCAGCGTTTTTTAAACAAATACAGCACCCAGCTGGACTCATCGGCATTGACAAGGTTTTGTCACATTCATCTCTAGAGCAGTTGAAAGGTTCTAGTATTTTGTCATACATTCAGACTAGTAGCTCTAAATTTATTCATTGTGTTAAAGTCTCGAAGTTTCAATGGAAATACGTTTTTAAGTTCTACGCATTATTAGCTTTTATACTCGTATTTACAACAGCCCTAGTTCGTGGCTATAAAAGCAAATGCGTTTTCAAAAGTTTACTAGGGAAAAAGTTATATGTTTTTCTTTTATGCAATGTCTCTTGTCCATGTTCAGTGTTATTTGTTGTAAATTTTGTTGAACTAATTCATAGTGTGCACGTTCCAGAAATCATTGGTGTTGAAGAAGCTGTGAAATCCAAAGCTATAATTCATTATGACGCAGCATTTCTAGCAACAGAGTATTTTAACCTGGAGAGTTACGCCCCTTCCAGAAAAACATGGAACAATATTGAAATGCTGAAGGTTCTAAGAAGACAGCTGATTTCAATCAAAGATTTCCTTTCCATCAAGATTCTATCTGCTGTTTTGAAAGAAGACGAGGATGACGTCTTCAAATATAAAGATCACGAAATTGGGTCTATTATTTATTATGTAATGGAGAGAGAATCTCTTCAAAAGCTTAAGCTGCTGAAACTTTCTAAAATATGCAAAAGTAGAAACTGTTTACTCACTACAAATCAAGTAGCGCGTAATTTCCGTTACGCTGTGTTTGATAATCAGTTTTCGGAGGAAATGAAATATTTGTCATTGTTGTACCAACAAAGCGGTCTTCTTACGTTCTGGGATAATTTAGAATGCTCACGGGTTCACAAAATTCAAAAAACCACTGCCTTAAAGTTTACTAAAGGAAAGAAATTTAGGCTGGGTAAAAGTTGGCTTTTCTATTCAGTAATTCATAGTACATACGTATGTGCTACAGGAATATTTGTGCTGTTATCTATAATCAGCTGCCTAACACTTTATTTCGAAACCCATGCTGTGTATGACTTTGCATAGTGTCAATTCAAAAACCTGTACCAAACAGTTTAACGAAGTCAACAATTCCTGAATAATTATTATCCAATGCTCTAAGAAAAGAAACAGAGGTATATAAAATACGTGGTGGTTACTAACGGGTAGGAGACAGGTCCGATACTACAGATTTAATGAAAGCAACTGCAATGAAAGGTATAATAGTAATAAACTGTTTCGATCGGGTGTAACCAAGGAGTGGGAACTGAGTAGCTATTGATAATAGTTAGTTATAAAGTAGAATAAGTATGTTGCCTAAAATGAAATCTGAAAATTCCTTCCGTTTCGGAGCTACACCATACACACACACCCACACACCTACAGAAAGAGCATTCCCATAAAGGAGCTTACTCAGTTCACACTCCTTAATAATCTAGAGAGAAAGCTGGAAAGGTGCAAAAATATTGATGCTAAACCTGTTGCATATTTTGTTGGAAAGCATAATCTTTACCGAATAATAAGTCAACATTTATGGCCTCAGTCGTTCCTGTAGAGTGTCCAAATTTGTGTAGACGCAATAAAAATATAACTGTAACATTTCTGCAAAAATAAAGCTTAATTGGGGACATGGCATATTGGGGAATGTTACCTGAACAAGCTTCTTAGTTCCTCTTCGAAGCTTACTTATTCTACGGCGGCATTCCATCTCTCCTGTCAGAGCTTTCGCTGTACACCAAATTCCTCATCCCACAGCTTGTCCGACAAGTTATAAGCTACAAGACGAATAAAATCATATATATTTTTAATGAATCCGGTTAAATCAAATTTGTTCCTCGGCCCTCGTTCATTTCTAAATTTGTCTGCACGGCATTGATGATGCAAATTTAATTGTGAATATTAATGGTGTATAGCTGAGTTAGCTGCATTACTATACTGAGTGAGTTCTTTCCTTGTAATTCCCCGGTGAAGTGAACATTTAAGTATAGAAAAAGTCCTTAGGTAAGTAAGTATCATTCTACCTTCATCGTGAAAAGTAGCTCATTTATTAAATGAATTACGGTACAAAGTATAATGATATTACAGGATTAATAAAATCAGTTAATATTGTTTATCAGACTCGACGCGAAATAACATATCAATCGTATCCTTAATATTTGTGCACTAAGAATGACTTCAGCCAGTGCCACCACAAGTGATAAACAAGAAACAACTAGAAAGACCTTAAACGTAATTCCCATTTGTACAATGCCTAGAAAATGTACTTTTGGAGAGTTTCCTCCACGTTTAGTATCGTCCACAAGGATCCCAATTTCTCTTGTGCCAAGTATTTGATGAAAATATTCTAAACTTCTCCACTTTTCAATAAATCCCCCCTCCATAAATCTACGTGTACTTAATACAATTTCATAGCCAATGTGTGCTCCGAAATACCAAAAAATATGCGTCGAAAATACGGGCCTCGTAACTTTTTGAAATATACGATGCTGGCTCAGAGCTTGCAACATCAAAAGCTGTATAGGGGTATATTTTTCGATTGCGTTCATGAGTACTGCTACTTTCTTTCCTGGGATGCTGAACTTAGAATACGTATCGGTAAGTGGTTTATGAAACCATTGTGGAATAAACAATCGCGGGTTTAGTAGCTCGGTCTTGTTCAATTTCTCAGCATAAGACCGAAATCGGTTAATTAACGCCAAAGTTGTACTGATATTGTAATTATTTATGTGCACGTTATCTGTTTCGTCGTAGATAGTGAAATATGTTACTTTGAAGCCATGCTCTAAAAGTTGAATGATATCGGTTAAGGGGCCTGACGTTCGTGGCACAATCAGTTTGCTAGTTACATCGTTTTCATACAAAGAGAGGACGAGTATGCCTAAAAAAGAGACAAAAGATACAGCTAAACTAGAATGAGCGACTTCATGTCTTATAAAGGTTCTGAACATGATGAACAAATTTCTTAAGAAGAATAGGAAGGTTGATTTTTTCGGTTTTGATTTGTGCTTGGTGAAAGTACATACGATAGCCACAGCGATAATAACAGCGCCAGCAAATCCCCAAACTTCAGCAGATAACGGTGACATTAATGAGGAGAGTGATGACTCTAACATGCTTTCCTCGATATCACAGTATACAGCGAAGCTATGAGCTAAATGTACAGACACCAATAGGCTGGGGTATACACTCCTTGGGTCGTAAGTATCTCCTTCAAAAGTTTTACTTAAGTCTATTCCAGCTTCTCTTGCAGACAAACCCTTCCGGTGGTACAGATACAAAATCGAAAAATTCACCGCCACTATAAGGTTTTGAAGTAAAAACTCTTTAAACTTGCACCTACCGTTGTGGGTATCTATGTCGCTGATTTTCCAGTAATACCTAAGGCAGTACGGAAACTCAAGAAGTGGTTCGTTATAAACCAAATAAAGAACATCGGTTGGAATCATCCGGGATTTCACTGAAGTTGGTGCTCTTTGCATGACACTGAAGAACTCTCCACTATTTGGGAGAAGGTAGTGGAGAGAAGCCTGCTGCCTTCCACCAAAAACGACGAAGATGAGAGGAAATGTGTAGCCTCTAGCCTGCAGAATCAAAGCTTGGCAAGCAACAAAGTGAAAATATAAACGGATTGGTCGTGAAAGAGCGAATTCTATAACTCCTGTGTTGCATGTTTGACGGATGAAAATGTAAGATGCGTGCCTCCAGGTTCGAATTGCATAACCACTCAAACCGATTATCTCATGGTATCTTGCTTCCTGGTCGATTCTTGTATCAGCGCTTTCTATCACTATGTTAATGGTAATTTCCTCATGGAAGTTTTCCACAGGTTGAACGTTAGGCCCATAGTAGTAATGAATTGTGTATACCATTTGATGTAAGTTCTCAACTAAAAGTGACTGTAAAATATTTAACGACGCTGTGTCCTTACGGAGCGCACGAATGTGCACTGTATAAATTTCTTGGTTCGGAGTCGAGTCTAACTTTAGAGAACCTAGATGATAACCAGCTTTTCCAGGTAAAAAAGGGGAATGAATTAAAAAAACACATATGCTGTGAAACATCCTCATTTCCTGAAGTTTGTTGTCTGATGATGTGAAAAATTAAAGAGTTGCAGCTTCCTTCAATTTCATACGAGTTAACTGTCACAATATTTTTTTTTCAAAAACGTACTTAGTAATTCGGTTCTATGATAACTAAATCACGAGAAATGTACGCGGTGGTACTGAAGAGCGGCGACGAGGAAGAACTTATAACTCAAATTGATAAATAAACTGTGCGCACACGACTAATCTCCCGATTAGCCAATAGTTAACAAGTACGTATTCTTCCACTTTTGCCACATATTGATTCAATACATCGCATGAAGTAAAAAAATAATGTGGAATGACTAATTGCAGCACAGGAATTTTTACTCAAGTATAATATCAGGGTTACTTAAACAAATAAGACTCAACGAAGAAAGACACCTCTTGTACCTAAATTATAATACAAATACTTGTACTTGGTGTGAGTGATTAGTTCTAGCATCAAATTGCTTGTAATTGGCAGTGTAGTCTTTCAGAATAAGGTTTCGTTAATTTAATATCCAGTGATTACATACTTGGTCAATATCTGAACCAATTTAAGTGTTCGATATAATTCTGTCGTGAACTAGTTATTTCGGAGTCCAGGTAGTTTTCATATTGGATTTCATAATTAAAAGCTTTATTTAATAGCTTGTAGTTACCTAAGTCTTAATAATAACCTGTGCTTCGAGAATCTGCTTGGCTAAGGTTGTAAATATCTAAAAGCTAAAGGGGACATTTCTGGAAAATGCATAAAATCTAAAACAAGCATGATCATTCATCATTGTATTAAACACGAATCAGCTTTGAGTTTATGGAATCAAAGATAGAAAACTATTTACAAATTAACATAGACGGAAAATTGTTTCGACTTTCTGGAAACCTTTTAAATGTTTGGAAGCAGCACTATAAACCATGCCTACTAATAAACAAAGTCAGGAGATAGAGCTGCCGTTGCATGAAGTTGAAAGAAGCCAGAAGGTGTTAAGCATTGCCTGGAGGCATTCTATAGAGGATAATTCACGGATCAATAAACATGTTAAGCAGTAAATTGTGCTTGTTCAAACAGTTATTCCATTTGAACAGGATATTTAATCCTTAACTTCCACACACAGAATCCTGCATAGATTTTATTCACACTCCTGCAAGGGAACTGACATGTGTGGACATTTGGACTATATGGTTCTCCTATCCTTGGCGCCGATTAGTGGACGGGAGTTTCAAGACGACTTCGAAGGTACCAACATTCGCAAGGGTTCCTAATTACGAAATTTATATGCATCTCACTTCAAAAAGCCCAGCTATTTCTGTTTCTGTATTCTATAGAATTTCACAACCATATACAAACTCATGTGTGTTTGAATACCAAATGTTGCACGTTACTCCTCATAAAGTGCCTCATTGTCCACTCAGGTCCACCAAACGAATGCCTATAATCCCTTCACCAATTTTCTCTCATCAACTAGTAGCAATAAAGTTTATGAAACCCTTTGATTAAATATTAATCTTGAAAAATAATATTTTTTTTTGGAAATAACAAAACGATATTTCTACTCCTAAAATATTGATTGAAAATTTTATTGACGCCCAGTATTTCCTTATCGCAGTGGTTCATATAGCGATGAGAAGAGATTTGTGAAATTTCGTTTTCTGGGGATGCCCAGCATTCAGCTTTTTCTCAAACTTAAGAAAGTTTCAAGTTTCTCCCTGTGGTACAACTGGAAACTTTCTATTAATCGGCACAATTTATCAACAAAAAACTCGAAGTCTGTACGGAACTCCAGACAGAAACCGTCTTGCATTTGGGGATAATGATTTGTCCTGTTCTGTTAATGTGACAGAGAATGTTGCAACGGCTTATATGTCACATGGCTAACATAAAGGGATTTCATTTAAAACTGAAATTATTGTCCTTGCAAATTAAAACACGTAATTGGCTAAATTCACCATTCACAAATTCACAAATATTTTGTTATCCTTGTAGAACAGGAGCTGCTTCTTATCAGGCGTTAAGAATGTTTGGAATGTTATTTATTTGATTAATTAGTGTTCTGTTTATATTCAAACAATTAGTGAAATAAGCGACCGGTGGGGGTCGGGGTCTGGAGTGTTCGAATCGAATGAGCTATTCGTTTCTAATTAGGCTATTACAATAGTTTATGACTAATTTGTTTATAATGAATGCAGTTAAATGCTAAGATTCTTTCGAAATCTCGAGATTTCTTTGGTTTGGTGAGAAGAATTGGCTGGGTTACATATTTTGCTTAGTATGGAGTTTTCATTACGTAGATTTTCCTCTAGTGGCAGTTGTTCATTTAGTTTCCTGGAATTTAGTTTGCTTTCGGTTTTGGGATTTGGAAAATGTTTATGATAGTGGGTTAAAGTCCGGTTCCCCATGTAAGATTTTGCGAAAAGCGCAAAACATGCAAGGTAGCATGAAAATATTATAAGCTCCAAGTTCTAACTATATCAAAATCCTAGATCAGCAAAGGCAGCGTACATGTTTCAGTTAACCGAAAGGAGATTTCTTTGATAGACTTAACCTTTCGTATTTAGAAATATTTAACACAAACCGAAGTATAGAACCTTCTTAAAATTAAATGTTAATGTAGCCTAAGAAGGCAAGACATCCTTCACGGAATGGCTGCCCAGGGAACTGATCAATTTCAACAATCTTTGAAGGATCGCTGACTGTGACCTTGACAAACTGAATCAATAGTCAGCCATGAACTATGTGATGTGACATTTTGAAGACATGCTGTGTAGTAACTAGCTAGCCACTTTTGTGATAAACCGAAACCAATATTCATCAGCTATATGTAGATTATTGTACACTCAGAAACACTACCGACTATAAAGATGATTAACATTGATTAATATTCAAACCCACAATCGCCTCCATATTTCTGTGTAACATTGAAAACACACAATTTGGGTGTTGGTGACGCACAAAGGAACGCTTGGATTTTCCATGTGTACCAAAACTTGATCAAATTCAAAATGTGTTGGGACTCAGCTAAGTCAACAACCCAGTTCTCGCCAAAATCTCTTCCAATAATCTTCTTCGGCGCCAAATAAATTCAAAAGTTTGTTTACATTGTGTGTAATGCCAGTATGCCAATTTTCTTGCGATTTATTAATGACCCGTGAAATTCTCACAAGAAATGAATAGCCACTACGCAGAGGAGCGTGGAGATGAATGATCCTCTGAATTTGAAAACTCCCGTCGCTCCCGCTCTTCTCCAGAAGTCCGCCATACTTTCGTATTCTCCGTCGCACCCGTCCCGTCGATACGCTCCGCAGTACTTTGGATTCTGGTCGAGTTTCGGACACTCCTTGTTCGTCCCTGCGCGCGGTCCGTTCCCCAACGTCGTCACGCGCGCACAGCCAACACTCAGCGGCCCGCCGTCCTCAAACGTCCAGCGCTGCGACTCGTCCTCCTCCTTCGGCCATTCTTTGCACGACTTGCACGTCCGTCCCCCGCAAACCAACCCGCCCTCAAAGAACTCATCCCGATTGTCATAATCGTAATGGTCCGGCTCAATCAAGGAGTACTTGCAGTACACAAAGTTTTCGACATCGTCGAATGAGAACCCGTCGAAAATCTCCTTGTAGACAGTCAGGTTTTTCGACAGATGGTTGATAATGTCCCAGTCTTCCTCGAAGTGTGCGTAGGTCTCGGTGTCATCCCTCGTGGAGGAGAACTGGAAGTTCTGTTCGATCATAATGTAGGCGACTGTCTTTTGGGGTGGAGCAGTGCACTTTGCCCCTTCAATTCGAATTTCCCGCTTCTCGAGCTCGAGCCATTCGGAGGACCGCGGGAATCCCCTCAGCCTTTCCTTCAGGTCTTCGTAGTACAGTTGGGCTTCTGTGGGAGGCGGGAGGGGTTCCTCCGGGGGTTCCTGAAGGTCAAAGGTCAATTGAGGAATTCAAGGGGAGTTCAAATGGGAGGAGAGACTTACGAGGAGGTTGCAGGCTTCTTTTAGTTCAGCTTGGGTTACGCCACTTCCACAGGCGACGCATTTTCCCGCGCTTTGGTCGCAGACGAGGGGATACGGCGTGGGTGGCCAGTTGAAGTCGCTTCCGGCAGGGGCGGAGGGGACTTTGGGGCGATTTGAAGGGTTCTTACAGAAGTGGGCGCGGTCGCGCAGGGGCGGCACTCCCATTTTCTTCTCGTAGAACGAAATCCGCCTGGCCATGTTTTGGAGAAGAATGTATTCCTTCTCGTCCCGCTCGTAGCCTGCGACGTGCAGGGTGACTGCGAATCTCGTGTAGTACATCATCTTCAGCGTCTCCTCAGGAGGAACGTCACATGGAGCGTCGACTTTCGACCGGTCGACATCCGGTGACAATCCGTCGTCCCATGGGGAGAGGCTTATCCACTTGTCCCACATAACTTGGAGCAGGTGAGCTTGTTCCATTTGAGTGTACGGCGGTAAGTGAGTCTTTGCTGAGGAGGAGAGCGAAGAGAAGATGAGAACGACGCTCAACACGACTAGGATTCCCGCCATCGTCAGTTTGAATTTTGGTAATGACACTCCTGCGCGCCCAATTTGAATTGAATTGCTGAGTGAAAATGGCGCAGTTTGTTTGGAAGTCGGTTTTGTCGCCAAGGAGCCAAAACCTCCACCTTTCTTACGCGCGAAATTCAAAATGAGAAAAGAGCGGGAGGAGTCCCACTGGGCGAACTCAACCTGCGCGCTTTAATCTGATTTCATGCAAACAACGCAATTACGGCCCCAAAAACCTTTTATTCATAAACTGAATTAATCTATTTCCTCAGCAGTTAGGAATCCGTCGTTATTCCTATCCATTTTCATAAGGTGTGACGTCATGTTAGCATCCACAGGAACGTAGCGACCGTTGTGTTCATCCCGCCACAGTGTTAATTCACCGATATCCAATCGTCCATCTTTGTTTTTGTCGATTCTTCCCAAAACAGCGCTCACAGCGTCTCCTTCGTTTCTGCTGATTTTGAATGATTCGTGAATTGACCGTTTTTCCCGCCTTGTGCAGCCTTTTCCACTGCAGCCTCTGTCGTCCACACATCCTCCTTGGCAGTCACACCCGAAAATATTGCACGCATGTTGTCCACAATACGGCGTCCCCATTTGGCAGTCGTTGCAAAGCGTCGTGTGAAGTGTTTCTACGCTCCCATCCGGCTTGCAAATAGCCAATGACTTTCCTCCACAACATTCGCAGTTGCCATCTTGCAGGAATATTGGCACAAGGAAAACTGCGAAGATGAACGTCCACTTAAAGTCCATTGGCGTCTTAAGCTGACCTGTAGGAGGGAATATAATTTAACTTTATTTAACTAATAAAAAGTGCAAGAAGGATTCACTTTATAACATTGTTTAACGTACTTGTTAATTTTCATAACACTCAAAGCTGGCCAGTTGCAGAATCAGTTGTGTTTGTAAGAAGCAAGATAAATTATTTAGTGTGGAATTTTACTAAGAAATTGATTCCAAATTCGGTCACTCATATCTCTGTGGTTTTGGTTTGTCCATTTTCAAGGAAAATTGTTTAATTAATTGTGCAGTCATTTATCAATATAAACCACAGCTCTGTTGGTTTAAACGAGACAACTTTGTAATTTAATTTGTCGTTGCATGTTAGTTAATCATTAATGAATCACAAATGCAAATGGGTTGAATGTTTATCGATTTAATTTTCGCCCAATTTATAATAAAAACATTTATTGTTGAAATTCGTTGGAGCGTAAAATTAGCAAATACGCTGGGGAAATTGAGGAACTTGTTTGAAGGGAGGTTTGGTCTAAAGATTAAGTTGTTTCACACCTTCTAGAAGCAAGCAAGGTTAAATATTTAATACGACGGAAGCTTAATGATTTATTTCCTACAGAAACTGAAAACCCTTTTAGATAAAGCTGTACACTGAGCCAATTCCTTAAACATAATTTCCAAATTTCTGCACTATCCAGACGATGGTGGTACTGGTTCCTGTGGTTCACATCCAGGCAGTGCAAACATACAAGGACCATCTATGTATTTGCCAGCCCGCCAGTGCCTATCTGCCCCACAATCACTTCTTATCATTCCGTCTTTTAAACAAGTGAAATAGTATCTGCAATCATTTTCGTCGTAATATATATGATTTATGTTTTCTGGGGTACAATTGCGGTTTGTAGGACCCGTTAGGCATTCTCTATCTTGATCGACTGGCTTACAATTAGGCACAGCAGAAGGGCAATTTCCGTCGACACATTTCCCGCCTTCATAATGCTTCCCATCTCCGCAATCATCTCTCTAAGCCCCAACGGCATAACACTGATACCAATAGCGACAGTTGTTGGGATCTCGATACCCAAATATCCTCTTGGGGGTTTGACGGGACACACAAATTTTCCCGTTTTGCGAGGTCTTATTCCTACAGGTTCCTGTGGTTCACATCCAGGCAGTGCAAACATACAAGGACCGTCTATACATTTACCAGCCCTCCAGTGTCTCCCTTCCCCACAATCACTTCTTATCATTGTTCCGTCATTCAAACAAGTGAAATAGTATCTGCAATCATTTTCATCGTAATATATATGATTTATGTTTTCTGGGGTACAATTGCGGTTTGTAGGACCCGTTAGGCATTCTCTATCTTGATCGACTGGCTTACAATTAGGCACAGCAGACGGGCAATTTCCGTCGACACATTTCCCGCCTTCGTAATGCTTCCCATCTCCGCAGTCATCTCTGTAAGCTCCAATTGCATAACACTGGTACCAATAACGACAGTCGTTGGGATCTGGATGACCCAAATATCCTACTGGGGGCTTTACGGGACACACAAACTTTCCCGTTTGGCACTGTGGTGAAGTTCCAGACTCCTGTGGTTCACAGCCGGGTATTGCAGTTGGACACAATCCTTCCACACACATGGTTCCGTTGAAGTGAGCTTCTGGTCCACAACTCTCCGTGTAGGCTTTTTCCAGGGAGTAGCAAATGTGGAAGAAGTTGCAATTGTTGGGATCTGCGAGCATGAGTGGGAATTCAGCCAGTCTGTCTGCTGGACAAATGAAGTTGCCAGTTTTGCAGTGTGGATGGGGCCACTCGGCAGATGTGGACTCAGTGGAGAGCATCTGTAGAGGAAATGATGAATTACGAGAATGTTTAGAAGCTTTCGAAGTTGCGATTAGAGGTTTAGTTTATTATGGAAATTTACAAGTAAACTACTGCAGCAAATGATTGTGAAGTAAATTAGTAGTGACATGGTTTGCGAATTAACTAAAGTGGGTATAAGGTACCTGCCTGTGCAGGGGAACGCTAGATTCACACTTGGTAATGATTTAAATTGAGGTCATGGTACGTATAGCTAGTGGAAGGCAGAACAATGCAAAAGTATGGAGCGTGAATTGCATTTAGTGTAAGAATGGTTTGTACTAACAATAGAATTAAGGTTAACAGACTGTACAGTGTTTGTAAGTAGTTGTTACGAATGGTATCAGGCTAAAACGTCTACTCCCATAATGCCTACTGCCATAATGTCTACTAGGGCCGTAGGTGGGGATTTGCAGATACTCACAAGGTTTTTTAATTTCAAATTACGCTCCAAAATCTCTTATAACTATTTACAGATCATCTCATAATGATGCAATTAATAAAACGATTTCATATCGAACTGATTACGTGATCCAATTAATACAATTATCTCAAATCTCTTGACAATAACACAAGATATTAAGTTCGGTCCTAGTTCGGTCCATGTTAGTTCGGTCCATGTTAGTTCGGTCCCATGCCCCCACTTTTCCTCATCAGGCGTTCGGCCCATGTTAGTTCGGTCATATGCCCATGCATGATTATCTATTTAATGTGTATTTTATGACTAATCTAATCAGTATATTTAATTGTTCTTGACACAAGATAACTGAATTTCTAAGTGATCTCTTATGCAAATCTTAGTTCGGTCCTAGTTCGGCCCAAGTTGAATCACATGTACAAATTTCTTAACTACAGAATTAAAGTTTCTCAAGCTCTCAGGAAGATATGGTGGCCCTTAAAAGGGCCGTTGGGTTAAGCAATTGTCGAGTTCCTAATGACCAAAAGTCTGGCGATGACGTCGAAGTCCCCTCTGGTAGACGTAGGGGTTACCACAAGTAGACCGAACTAGCATGGGCCGAACGCCTGGTGAGGAAAAGTGGGGGCATGGGACCGAACTAGCATAGGCCGAACTAGGACCGAACCTAATATCTTGTGTATTGTCAAGAGATTTGAGATAATTGTATTAATTGGATCACGTAATCAGTTCGATATGAAATCGTTTTATTAATTGCATCATTATGAGATGATCTGTAAATAGTTATAAGAGATTTTGGAGCGTAATTTGAAATTAAAAAACCTTGTGAGTATCTGCAAATCCCCACCTACGGCCCTAGTAGACATTATGGCAGTAGACATTATGGGAGTAGACGTTTCGTCATGGAACCGTTACGAATAGCACTGGGATTTTGGGATGGGGCTTTAAACCTGCCCGGAGTAATGAGACAACGAACAAATTCAACGGAAAATAAAATGAAAACACCGGATATTTTGCACGTGACATTGTCTCATTTAATTTGGAACTGTTTTTCCTCAAGTGCCAAATTTAAAAGGCTACAAGAAATACAAAATGCAGAAGGCCACGTGGAGTCCCAGGGAAAAGGCGCGAAGACGCAGACGACCGCCACTGGATTTCAGCCATCTCTCGAAGTTCGTCTCCTTCCGCCTTTCCCCGCCGTCTTCCTCACAAGGCTCCTCCTCCTTCCTTTCGACATGGTCACGTGGACATGGTTTCGGTCCTCCCACTAAAGGACACTCCCCTTCTGGCTCCTCCTCCTCAGGCTCCGCCTCCTCATTCAGCTCCGTCAGCAACTTGCACGCCTCCCACAACGGCCCTTGTTCGTAGTTCCACACCTGCTTTCCCGCCT
>JAQGAC010001363.1:0-14259 GCA_034696585.1 Isotomurus maculatus | reverse complement strand
GAACCATCTTCAGCAGTGGTTGGTGCTGCTGGTTTTTCAGTGGAACCATCTTCAGCAGTGGTTGGTGCTGCTGGTTTTTCAGTGGAACCATCTTCAGCAGTGGTTGGTGCTGCTGGGTTTTCAGTTGAACCATCTTCAGCAGTAGAATCAGAGACTGGCTTATCTGTCGAATTATCCTCAACTGCAGGAGCAACGACAGGTCCCTCAGTAGAGCCATCGTTACCAGTATTTTCAGGCAATGAGTCGGGTAGTTTATCAGTTCCAGTTTCAGCGGTGTCAGGTAGACCATCGTTGCTTATATTCGGTCGTTCAGTAGTTTGTGCCGATAGATTTTCACTATCTTCAGTTCCTTGACCAGATCCACTTTCAGTAGAAGTCTCCTGGGGAATCAATAAAGGCTTGCCAGTCTCACTTTCTACAGGTTGAGCTCCAGGAAGGAATGCAGACTCAGTGCTACTTTCTTGAGCCGAAGATGTTGACGAGCTGTCTGTGGAACTTGAAGCGGGGGATTCTGAGGATACTACTGCACCTTCATTTCCATCGGAAGGCTCATCAGCAAGAGACTGTGAAGTTGTTGCTTCAGGATCCATCATTACCTTTTCGGTTGAGCTTGCATATAACTTCTCAGTTGGCAGTTCTGCAGAAGTAGTCGATTCAGTGATATCAGGAACTCTCTCAGAAGTCACGTTGTCTGCAGCGTTACTACTGCCGGATTCATTACTACTGGAGACATCATTTTGCCCTGGTTGGTTGACATGTCCATCTTCAGAAGTGGGATCGTCAGCCAATTTAGGAGACTGTGAAGTTGCAGAATCGGAATCAGAAGCTGAGGAACCGGTAACTGCAGGCTCGAGTATTGCGTTCTCAGTAGACGTGGGTGTGTCTTCAGGGGCAAGTTGAGAATTCTTGATTCCTTCAACAATTGGGCGATCAGAATTTCCAGTGCCGAATTTGTCATTTCCCATCAACTCCAATGGAGTGAGTGAAACAGGCTTCTCTTTCTGCAGATTGTGAATTTCCATTTCACTTGAACTGTTGGAAGCATCTCCTACAAGAATATCTACTCCATCGTGTGATGACTGAGACGAAGAGGACTGAGCGGACTCTGTGGAAGCCATGACATCATCTCCTTGGAAATCAGTTGAGGGACTTGTGGATTGACTGGGAACATCTCCAGTAATATTCGACACTGAGGGTGATTCTGTTGTTCCATCGTCTTTCTCATCTGCAGCAGCAAGTTCTTGTTTATCATTTTCAGGGTCAATTGTTTCTGGGACTTGTGGAGGTAAAATGGTAGTCATGTAGTCTTCTCCGAGGATTTGCTTATCCGATTCTAAAATGAATAATAGGAATAAGTGAATTTGTGTCTGGTTATCAGTTAACAGACTATCTTAATGGTGTTCGTGTGACTTACCACAAGTGTATTTCTCAGGGCAACAGAGTCCCGGGCCAGGTTGAATTGCAGTACAATTAGCTCCTTCATTTTCCAGCGGGGCTCCACATTCTTGAACGGCACACACAACCTACACATTCACACAGTAAATTACAGCAATTAGTTGGAAAAGCTTCTGCGTGAATCCTGTTGCGATATGGGAGATAAATTCCTTACCTCTCCTCGCATACAATAGCAGTGTTCACATGGGGAGGGTTCAGGTCCAGCTCCAGGAATCTGCGATCCATCAGCGTAACTCCTTCCACCGATGACACAAGTTCCTGAAAGTGGGGACGGAGAGAAAATGGAGCTAATGGTGGTTGTAATCATTTCGGCGACAGTCGACTCATCAGTAAGTTGAAGATGATTATAATCACACTGATATCTGACAGGACAGCAAACTCCTGGTTGGAAGACAGGCTCACATCCTTTGACATGCAGAATGCACTCTTGCATAACACAAGCGGTTTTATTTCGAATGCAATAACAAAGCTCGCATGGTTTGGACGGGTCTCCAATAATTTGAGCTCCATCAGTGTAATGCTTCCCTTCGATTTCACAGCCACGTTCATAAGGAGCCAACTCCGTGGATTCCGTTACTGAGGCCAGACTAGTGGTCGACATTGTCGTGGACGTGAGAGTGCTTGGTGTGACCAGCGATACAGGCACTGCAAATTTCATGGAACAAATCGTTACTCAATTTGTCACATCTTCAAGTATTATTTTCTTTCCCATATTGTACAGAAGGAGCAGCAAGTACACTTCCTGTGCTAACATCTCAGTTCCGTGCTTTTTCAACTTTTCTGATGCGCCATTTAATGGAACGATGTATTTAATGTCAAACGGGATCATTGCTGTAACTCTTTCTCTTAAGGAGCCTTCTTGAAAGTAATCTTTCATGCATACGTACGTGCGTGCACCAGTCAGTCTCTAGAGTTCATCTCGGAGAGATCAAAGATCAATACATTTCTTTTCCGCTATTTCCCTCTGTTTACTCGTAAAGGTCTCGTGAAGGAAGTAATTACGGAAATATAAATGTTTTGATAGTCCTCGGCTTGAGGAAGAGGAATGTGCTAAAGATTTACGTCCCTCTTAATTCAATCAATTTAACTACCAACTAATTCCGCAGATGAATGATCTCAGTACCGAGGTGCTCTGAGAAATATGATTCCACCCTGAATGTCTCTATACATAAATAACGCTTATTTCTGTGGCCAGAAAGAAAGCTACAAGTTCAATACAAATAAAATAGTCGTAAAAGGTTCCGTTAGTAGTTGTGTATATTCTGACTGAGCCACAAATGCGAGCAAACCGAGGCTAATCCGCGTTAGAAACGGTTTGCTCGGATACGTAATTAGTTGCCGGAGGTGGAAAATGAATTTTGCGACAATTGTCTGTTGTTATTGGGCGAGGAGGATGAATGAAGTTCATTAAGATTTACCTTGCGGACAACTAATGACTGGACAACACTGATCAGGTTTCTTCTCGACGGTGCAGTCTTGACCGATGGGCTTTGTGAATGGACAAACCCTGAGGTAGCACATTAGCATGGAGTTGTGGCACGTACAGTTGAGACATGGTTCATTAGTCAGAATTCTATCTCCTTCTCCGTAATGATTAAACATGTAATAGCATCCTCCTGCAAAAGACCAAACAATCATCGCATGAGCATCCATTTGCAGAAATTCTCGGCTGGTTAAACTTGTCAAGGGAATTTTTTGCCGAATCTGCATCTATTTCGATCGGAATCGGACTTAATTCCCGAGGGTGATGAACTGAGAAGGTCGAGGACTTACCATCTACTTCATCGCCTTCGACGGCCGGGGCTGCAAGAAAAAAAGAGCAAATGAGTGATTGATTGATATCTGGGAGAGAGGTGAGAGGTGGCTGGGAAGATTGGAAACAAAGCGAAGAGTATCACGAATCATAAGCGATCGCAATCTTATTTTGCAAAGATGAATGAAAGCATGATCTTGATGATAATTATGATTTAGACAATACAGGCGGTGTGAGATGTTATGCAATATTGAACTTATAACAAAAAAAGTAACGGGGAGAGAAATTTTGGAAGGAAGCAGAGTAGTAGGCTGGCTAGAGGTTTAATGAGGATGAGAGGAATTCAGCTTGAAGCTATTCATTAGGAAAACAGGAAGGAAGGATGCGTTCTTTTGAAATACGGGGATTCAATGGCCGAGACGTTTCCTCATAGACACCCTCATCATCGCCAAAGAATGTCCGACAACGGTCAGCTACCCATAAGAAAACAGAAGCCATCAGCTGAGAGATCCTCGTCGAGCGAAGAAGCTCCTCTCAGCAATCCCATTAGTTCAGCCAGAAGCAAAGCAAGGACCTCAAACAAAAGCATCAACCTCGATGTCTTCAAATTATGTTTCCTTCCTTCCACAATAATACATATTATGTAACATTAATCCCCTCCAAAATCTCCGACGGGTTCTCCTCTCATTATGACTTCTTAAGTGCGATCACATTCCTCCACAACCCCCTAAATCAGCGCCCCACCTCCATCCATCATTAGCTCAGAACAAGAAATCTTAATTTCTCCCTCATTTTTATTCCTCTCACGGATTAAACTGCATCCATCAGTGTCCACTAATTGGTACACACATAAACCATCTGCCAAATAATGCACTTCCAATTGAATGCAACTCTCACGAAATGCAACCCTCCGGTAATCCCTACCAAAAGCGACGCCGTGTGAAATCTTCTCCCATGACTTTTCTCTGAAACCCAAAGCGAATTCCGCACGGTTCGCAAATGGAAGGCAGTCAGATGAGTGACCAGTCACGGAGAGCGTTTTAACGGTGCCCTCATTACTCAGGGGAATCCTAACTGTCAACCTGTTACCCTCATCATCTAACACTCTAATAAATCATTATTTATTTACTTCCATTTCCTATTTTTAAATTGCCTTATTCTCTCCACACAACTCCGTTAGAATAAATTGCATGTAATGTGCATGTCATACAGTCGAGGTGTTGGTTTACACGCGTAGCTAAACTCACATGCACTCCACTCATCATTACTCACCTCTTTTCCCTATTTTTACAACACATATAAATATCATCTTTATTCATTCATGTCCTCTCCCGTGTTTGCAGTTGACCCAGGTCATTTCATACCGAGTGACAAGTCGTTTACATTTAATTACGCAGCTCTACAGTTATTCCCGAGTGTGTGAAAGAACTAATTGAACACTCCATTAGCATCACTCCACTGTTACTCTTAGTGGAGGCAGAAAATATAAAAATGCTAATTGTGAGTTGCAGAAGTGCATCATCAGAGAGAAACAATGCGAAAGTGCAGACGTGAACAAAAGGAATGTGAGGCAGTCAGAGAGAGGAAACAAACCTCATTTCCTGTCTTAGGGAACTCTCGACTGGAAACCTTAGACGTGTTCTTGCAGGAAGATGATCTGCAGAGTGAGGTAATGCTATTAATACAATCACAGGTGTAGTAGCAACTTGTACTTGATCAGATAGTCACGGTCTTAGAGTCTTATGAAGTCTGTGTGTAACATCTCTTTGTCTTACATAAGTCGATCTTCAGCCAAGATCTCTCTGCAAATCTATTCTCTCCTCAGAACATTTGGTGCGATTACAGAAATCGCGCGGAGCGTTAATGCAAAACAAAATAAAAGGAAGATGATGTTAAGTAATCAGTTGTATTCGACCTTGAGTTTGTTTAGAAAATGAAGGTACCCAAAGTCAAGTTGAAGTTTAAACTGGGGAAAGATGAAGCTAAGATAAATGAACTAAAGTTGTAGACTAATTGTGAATTGTAAATCTCATCTGCGAGCACAAAACAGGCATACACACAGTTGGAAAGAACGGATGTGCAACTCCAATGCGCGCAAAAGTAATTACGACCATCCTTTGAGAGTACAATTTTATAATGGAGATAAACTGAGCTTTCCTCTACGTGTAATCATATACATTCCATTGATGACTAAAATGAGTCAGTAAATTGTGTACCACCTTATTTGCATTTAATTCTGGTAACCTCACTGTGCAGAGCGATTTGTATTCAATAAATTGTCCTCATCATCATCTCAACGAACAAATTGTAGTCATTAAAACGCACACACACACACACACACACACAAGACACACACATGAACATCTTCGCGAGTAATCATGAAAAGGAAAACCTTGATGAGCTAAATACACCAAGAAAGACAATGTAACTACAAATGCACAGATGTAAAATCTTTGATTCCACGGAGACTTCGAGGAAATGAGAGTACACTAAACTCTCTTTTAATGAAATGACTACAATGACGGATGAATTACAACAAAGACTCTTCAACAAACACCGTAATTACTAAAAAATTGTCTTTCTTGAAGTCTCGCAAGTTTTGGCTCCAGCGTAGACGATTCGTATAAAAGTAACCTTGTGTTGTTAGTTGTTGGTATATATTATGTCTCTAAATGGGGAAATTAAGTGTGGCTGTATAATGTTTAAGTGGCGTGCATTCGAAATAAACTCCGTATTTGGCAAAATACCTGGTGGGATTTACTTACATCTTGTTTTCTTGATTACTTACATGTAGTTGCACACACAAACACATTACCCATCCTCATTGCATGACTGCACTATTACAGAGAATTACATAATGTAAACGTAATGTTTCTAGGGGTCATTAATAACTCCTTTCGCATGAAAACAACGTGATGAACAATCCTGACCCTGTAATTAGAGCATATTTCAAGGAAGACACGATTTGAAACTGTATGAACACTCAGTGTGTGCCTGTGAGTGCCAACCCTTCCTGGTGTGCAGAACGAAGACCCGTAAAAAAGAACTTGTCCAGCGGCAAGGCCATTGGATTGCGATTCACATGACCATCGGCTACCTTTTTACTACCTCCGTCATTATTACAGGTGATGGATGGATATTACTCTTTGTCGACATCAGAGTCAACGAACTTCCTCTGCATGTACACAAGGAATAAAACTACTTTCGTACACAAGAGATCAATCAGAGCTTAAAACTGCACGGAATACCACGAAATCTCATGTTTACCAGATAATAAATTAGCATAAGATTAGGTTCTTAGTGTGCGAGCTACATATTTTTCGTTTGCTCCCACATTACTCTCTCGCGAAGTACCACTTTTTGCAAGTATAATTGTTGGCAAAGATTTGTGTGTGCTGACCAGGTAGAAAGATGCAAAGATTGTTAAATTGTTAATACATGTGGCCAAGATGATTGTGAGTTGTCAAAATACCCAATTTTTACAAATGTAGTGCGATACAAAAGCTTAGATGTACTGCTTAGTGCATCAGAACTCATTATTCTCCTCTTTTTACGCAATTACCGAAGAGTGCAGCATTCCAAGGTATTTTTTAACTTTTTACAAAACACGTCTTCAAATGAACGATGACCCAGGATGTCTTCCTCATTTTTATTTATCCGTGTGTGCAGACACTTTCTTTCGATTTATGCGAATAAGACGATGCAGATGTCGTTGGATTGTGAAGTTCCCTGGCGTGTGGCCCCGATGGACATGAAAGGACAATGTTACTTTTCGGCAGTCACTTAAAGACAATTAACTACCTTGACTCAAGTCTTGGTGGGATTGTTGTTCTCTAATCTGCTTTCCTATAAAATCCCCAAGCTACATTTAAAAGCATCTCAAAAGGTCGAGATTGTAAAACCCCAATAAAAATAACGCTTATTGTCTCATCACATAAATTGCTTCATTAGTCATCAACAAACAATTGTTGTGAAATAGTGAACACTCACAATATACCATTACTCACGGTGTCTCTTCTCCGTTAAAGGCACTTCACTTCTACTACATTCTTCCTCGAAAATCTAGTTTTTCACTACGCTCACTAAGCATTGAGGTTTCTCGTTGATTTAATGCCACAAGTGGAAGCGTATATTTCTAATGAACTCTGATCTCAGATGAATACATTGATTAACCTTCCACGTATCCTCTCCTCCGCACACATAAACCTGAGTTTATCAGCGAATGACAAGAATGACAACCATATTCTTGTAGGGTAGGTCTGCAATATTTCTTATGTTCAACATTCCCTTTTTACTTTTTACTCGCATTTATAGTCATTGCCCTCAAATTTTATTGACTTAATCCTCTTTGATATTGTTTACGATCGATTTATTATCGCTCTTTAACTGCCTGCCATTTCTTTGCAAAAATTTTCAGCCGATTTCCACACAATGAAAGTTCCAGAAGTTTCGCAACAATATGCCGAACATTTTTAAAACCTCATCTTGTACCGTCTACTATATCTTGAGCTAGAGGAATTATTTCCATTGTTGAAAAGAAACTCATTTTTAACCAAAACCTCAAGAATCTTGCTTGCTCATGTTGGAGGCAATGAATAAACATTCCATTTGTAATTTTAACGATAATGGATTGGAAGACGACTTCGACAACTTCTACTACTACTAGTTATGCCTTCATCTGTTAAGCTTAGAGTTAGGGCGATGAACAACAACTCTGCATAAAAATGCACATTAAGATTACTATCATCATCTTTGTTAAAGATCACAAGAGGTTATTAAATTAAAAGATTTTCAAACTTGTAATTGATAGAATGCAGATTATTGCTACCCATCATCTTCACACAGCCGTAATTAACATTTGCAACTTGAAATCCAACTAAATGCGCATTAACTTTATTGCATATCAACTTCACCGCAACCATCAATTATCGTAAAAATAGTGGTGGAAAGGCTGCTATGAAAAAAACCTAATGAGGTAATTATTTAATTTATCAATCGTGAGCTATCAACTGAGCTTCTTGACGAGAACCAGACGTATTTATATGCAGAACATGGCACATTTCCCAAAAAGAAGTTTGACAAAAGGTGCACACACACCTTCTTCTTTCTAAATAGTCTCGAATGACTAATGCACACAATTATACAGCGGGAGGATCATCAATTCCAAGATGAGCAAGATATCTTCCTACCTAATCCATTATTCGTGTGTCCCACGTAACTAAACTGCCGTCAGCAGGACATCTCACCACCATCAATTTACCTGAGCATAAGTGAGTGCAACTGCTGCAGGTACACACAAACAATAGTGTCTCAACCTGAAGATTCGTGTAAATATATCATCTCACTACTGGCGAAGTGTGTGTTACTCATGTTGTACGATGTGTATGGAGTGTGTTTGCACATGCAAATATACGCAACACAAAACACTCCTTGCTTGACCCACAAGATGAATTACTGCGAATACTCAGCAGTCTCGTCTTTCAATTGGAATTCTTTATTTACGTGAACTAAATTGCAACTACTAATTTAGTCATTAGAAATGGATGATTACGTCAACGCGGTGGAATTGAGAGCCTTTCATTCCAATTAATCTGATGGCTCATTATCAACACTCATCAATTCGTAGAAAAGAGCGTCAACTGGGATCTTATGCAAATTGCGATGAACGTTGTGTAGTGTGAATTGGTTGTCATTCAAGGCGTCATATTATGAAAGGCTTGCATCTCTAGTGTCCCAACGGTTCTGTGTAGACATCTATTTGCATTTGAAAGGATGTGCATTAGATGAGAGGATTTACAGTTTTCCTAATTCAGCGTGTGATAATGTAGGTAGGGAGAATATGAGACGTGAGTTGAAGTGTTCGGACGATCGGGTGCATTGTATTGGATAAAAGTGCAGCGTCAGACGAAATGAAGACGCAAAGATTTGAGAGAATGGTAGTGATAAAGAGGAATCAAAGAAGTTAATGAGACAAGCTGGGGAGTCCTCATAATAAAAAGGCTATAAAAAAGAATAAATGAGTGAAAAAAGCATGAAGTAATTACCACATTGACTCCGGTCAACAAGTAAGCTGCTGAACACTAAGAACGGTATTAGATAGGTAAATATTGTCTGCAGGTCTGGTATATTCTTCATCTTGACTGTGTGTTGATCTCCAGCTCCGAGTCCTGTAATGTAACACAAAAGGAAGAGATGAATAGGAAATTTAAATATGAATGCACAATGGAGTACTTGTTGATGGGCTTTAAACTCGCTTAGAGGTGGACGTGGACATGAGACTACCACCACACATCCAACTTGTCAGCTTTTATGACGAAGGGCCAGTTAATCACTGATGAAACCTGAACCTTCCCTACTTCTTTATCTTTAGTGTCAGAAGTAATCAACTTCTTGAGATGCAACCAAAGAAATCACGGTGTGTCAAGAAAGGCACAATTTACCGTTCCATTCAACCGGACTCAGCTTTTGCACACCCATTTAGCATGTGAGCCTGCATGATCACTTCTCGATAAAGGATCTCCGCAAATTATCATCTGAGGAATGTTGACAGACCAAACGAGGTTATTGTTGTCAAGTCATTGACAAGTTCAGAGAAAGAAGGGCGACTCTGCGGAGACTGCTCTCACGGTACTCATTCATCGAGGCCTTAAATCTCGCAGTGTAGCGTGGAGCATCTCGGCAAACTTTTTGATTGCTTACAATTAATCTCCTGTGCTGTAACCGGTTGATATAATGACGACTGATGCTTCCCTATTACTAGACGGTAATTATGTTCCTCTCTGGTGTACGGTTACGTAAGGCGAAGCATGCAATTGAAGGACAATGAGTGGCGACATGATGACTCTCTGATCCAGTTAATGCACATCTTTTTCCCTGTGAGAAGTCAATCAAAAATCTACCCTCTTCGTGAACTAATAACTGTTAAATGGCCTTGAGAAATAATCGAAACTTAAAATGAGGCAATCGAGGAACAACTTTATATCCACTTTCTCCACATTCTTCAACACGTACGAAGAAATGTTGAGTAATTGGCCCCAACAAAGTCACACATCTAGCTCCAACAAAAAACCCAGAGGGTCTAATTGTCTTCTGAAGTTGTGTGGAGGCAGTGTGTGTTATACATCTCACAGAATCCTAAATCACATTATATAATGGGGGAATTTCATGAAGATGTGTATAATGGACATTCTAAGTTACATTCCTTACTAACACGGTGCTAGTTAGCACAGTCATTGAACTTGCATACAGAACCAGAACTAGAAAAATTACATGTTATTATTTGAATTGTTAGTGCATAAGACGACAGCATACACGCATATATCTCTCTCTCTCCCTTCGCACTAAGACTCGCAACGAAGTAATAACTGAATTCATTTTTCTCCTTTCAATGATCAGTCTTTGAAAACACGGAAATCCCCTTGCGATCATTCGGAGTGGACCAGTCTGTCTGAGTAAGTCGGTTATTGCAAGGAGCAACGGTTTTCTCGATAAAAGAAATCGTTAGAAAGGATGACTTTTATGGGGATTGTGGGATGAATAGTACTTAACAAAGAGAAAAAGCATTAATTTCCAAGACACAAGTCTCAGCTTTTCTATTGACCCAGCATGCATTTCTTCGACTATCAATGTCATTACCATAACTTTCGTCCTATCATAAGTTACTCAAGAATCGAAACGTTCCTTTTAGGCTTTCTTAAAGCAGACAAGTCCCAGACACTCACACATAATCTTTATTCATTTCCAAAAGTCTTTTCAAAGACACCCATAATACCTTCAGATCTCTGCCAAATAAGTTCTATTGGTCTCCACAATACCGTCTAAATGAGATCGTCGAACTGTCACGACTTCTCTATAACTCTTACACCTCTCCTCCATTCAAATTCCCATCACTGTATCACCTCTCAGGAACTGATTAAAGTCATATTTTCTACGTGAATTACCCTGATTGAAATATCCCGTTCTTCCTCAAGCGTTTCAATGAGCAGAAATAACACCTTGAAATTCCTAGCGTAAACGTTATTGCAATCATTGAACTGATCCTCTGCTTGTACAATAAAACATCTTTGCTGTTAGCCCAATCCTTTTCTACTCAAGTGTCTTATAATAAATCATTGTTAAGTTCTTCGTTGCTTCGGGAAATATCGCAAAAAGCTGTCTCATCCAAGACAAGAGCTAACAAGGAACAGAAAAAAACCATTCCAGAGAATATACGAACTCATTGAGTGAGTGAAAGTAGTCTAAAGTAGTTAGCAAATGTATCTCACACAGCACAAAGGCAGAAAATGTCATCTCATCCTTTCTTTTCTTACATCCTTACACCCACTTAAGATGAACGTGAAACTTTGTGGGAAATGAGATTTATTCTGACTGCACAGTAAGTAATCACTAGGTACGAGACCTCTGCTCTCCTCTCTGTGTCTGCATAATACCTTCGTTCGTGCAAATACTATAATCCCATGTATATGTATATATGCAGTGTTCCATCCATCTCTAATTAGCACGGTGTGTATATATATTTATGCATACACAGAATACACACATACTACGGAACAAGAAACCCACGAATTACATGAGTTTTAACTTCGCGAGACGAAACAATCGCTTACATCTCCGCAAGGATTTTCTAATTAAGAAAACCAGCTTACTTATTTACCAGCTTTTATAGCCCAGTAAACTTGTACAGTCGAGTTTTGTCTGTTAATCCGAAAGTGAACCTGAAGTATTAAATGCATTCGAAGACTTTTAATATTAAAGGAGATATACGCCGTGCTGTTACGCGTGGATAGTTTCATTCAATACATTGAGGATGATGTATGAAGTGCTTGTAATGGCGTATCTGGACACATCTTGTACCCTTTAAAGTTAACGGCTACAGTGATTGCTGATGGTCAGTCACACAGCGAGTACAACATAAGTTTCCTATTAAATTTGCGAGACTTAATCCAGAGATCAGAAGGAGGACCAACAAAACAAAAGGAAATAATTATAATTGAGTGATTTTTTACAGATGAAACTGGTTTGAAGGCCTTCGCAAGGTTTATATATAATAAAGCAATCTTCCGGCTCATTTTTTGTTGTTATCGGAAAAACTCCTGTTGGCACCACTAGTTCAACGAACCTGGTTCGTACCGTGTGAATCCAAGAGATTGTCATTACACCCGAACGTAATGTTTGACTGACCATCATTACCATTAAGAACGATTTCCAGAGGATTGCCAGCACCAGAGGGAGATTATAACATGAGGAAGATGATGAACAACGCGATGATGACCTGCTTCATATGGAGCAAAAAAATTGCATCATCTTCCTCAAGTTATCATCACCCCGAGTCTGTGTGATAATCCCTTCGAGTGAAAGGAGATGTGTGCAACCGTTAGCTCTGCTTGTTAAATCCAAGCTCAATAACTACCAACCAACCTCTACCTACCAAAACCTTACTGATGCTCACTAACTACAGGTCGAACTTCGTCCAAAGCTGCAAACCTTTCTAGAGATCATTTTTCACTTCCAGGGAATCCTACTGGCAATCTCAACTTACTGGTAACAATAATTTGGCCTTTTTGCAGGAGAGACTCCAATTACCCCCTGTAGTCTTTACCCATGGAACAATTAAGGATGCTGAGAACACCAAATTAACACAAGTAATTGTACACAAAGAGATAATAATGTAAGGTAAACTGGCTCTCTGTGGACGTTATGCACATGGCTCCTGCTGCTTATGGTGACGCCCTTTATACCATTAAATGATTTGTGGTTGATGAAACGCTGAAGAAGCTGCTGGAACATGAGATTAATCAATGACTCATAAATGAGTTTTTGCTTCATGGTTAATTAATGCTTCGATTAGGTTCAATTATGCTGATTATACGGGACGAAAAAGTGAAGATGCGTTACCTCGAAAGGTCGCCAGGACAGGAGTATGAAAATGAGGAAATGCAATCAGGTATTGGTAATTGGCGATTGGCACCATTTCAGTCTGACGAATAATATCTTCCCTCATTTTGATGCATTCCTAATTAAATTCATCCCTTGTCTCATCTCGTATGCATGTGTAAAAGAGAACTAATGAAATAAAAGTTGTTAAATAAAACCTGTTGCTTCTCTCACTATCGAATTTCTTATTTCACATCACGTAATATATCCATGGTCAGCCTAATAGTTTATGCATGTCTTATGCGCAGGTAAATCATCAGAGAAAAACAAAAAAAAATCAAAATTCCTCAGTCTCATTAGCATTGAACAGAGGATTAATTGTAGTATTTTTTGCGAAAGAAATACTCGTCTAAAGTGTAGGACGATGAAATTTCCCTTATATTTAACATTCATGTCTATTTTCGTACGCTTACTTTATTACTGTCAAGGTGTAACTAGTCTCCCTACTATGGAATTAAAATATCACACTATTAATTACTTAATATTCCTCTCAACCTCCTATCCACTTACACCGCGCACCTCAGACACACGCTTGGATTTATTTATAGGTAACCCGTACTTAAATATTATCCTGGCGATTCTTTTGTACCCAAATGTTATAAATTATTTTGTATGACATTTATTGCATAATTACCTACGGTTTTATGCCTTTCTGTATCCATAATGCTAATATATACGATAATTTCTGGGTTAATCAGATACGCATCAGTTTTCCAGGCATCAGATCGTGACGGAATTGGAGTTAAAGAGCAACACTGTCCATAGCTATTTTAAGCCAGGTGTTTTTTCACCTTGATAGCACTGTCATCACTTTACATACTTTGCGGAAATTTTTGAGAAAATGCTATCAAAATATTCCCATCCATCATAATAAATTTAAGGGTTTCAGAAGAAATAATTACAGATTCCTTAAATTTGGAGTGCAAGGTGGCTCACTAAAATTAAACTTTAAATGAAAAATCTCTCCCACGTTCTAAGCATGAATATATAAGTGCCTAGTTGTGTAGTTACATTGAATTTTTTCGATACTAATGTATCAATTTTTCCTAAAAATTGCGAGACCCCTGCCTCATCTGATTAATAAAGAACACTTTGAACTGCACGTATTATTTTTGACA
>JAQGAC010001362.1:0-14263 GCA_034696585.1 Isotomurus maculatus | reverse complement strand
AGAATATTCTCAAGTTTATATTGGAGTAAACAGGAAATATTATTGTGTGTATGATTAAGTGCAAACAAGGATGGTGGTGATGATGGTAGATTGGTGCGAGGGTTGGAGACAATTATAAAAAGGGTATCTTGGAGGGTAGGAACAAAGTAAAAGATCAGTTTAAGTTAATAGGACGCTGAAAGAATAAAAAGCTTAGGCGAATCTTCTCAACACCCTTCCATGCAGAATGACTATTATTCTCAATATTTGCTTATCTCTTCGATCACCAAAGGCTATTTGTTTTCCTGTAATGGATTTCGTGTTTTCTCTTTTACTCACACACACACAAGACAACCACCACTGCTGTAGCCTGTCCTGTGTTATACCCACAGCTCATCATTCACTTCAGACAGGCACATAAGCTCGTATGGTGTAGCACTTTTTACCAGAAGACTCGCCAACACCACCACCACCACCACCACCCTTGGCACCGAAAGGGTTAAACCATTCAGGAAACAAGTTCATATGTCGACAAGAAGGGTTGTCTATTTGCTTGTCATCATTTCGGTCATCTCACGTTCCCCTCAACCTTCACGGTGAGTGTGTTCATCACCGGTTTCTCTATAAATCTGATGTAAGGGTGCGTGCATCTCAGCTCCAGAGATCTCTCACAATTCTCTCTCCATATTTCTAAAAAGGAACTTCATCTTTCACAGAGTAAGAAATGAATAAGACCACGTTGAATTTCCTAACTCTTTTTGCAAAAAACCTGTGATCATTTAAGCTTGACATGCGAACATCCTCAAAGGATGAAAATTGAGGAACCTCTTTGAAATGCAGCTGGTAAGTAAGTAAGTTGGGAAGAGATGGAGTGTAGGTGGTGATGGTGGTGCTAATGAAAAAAACGGTAGGGACAAGAAGTTAATTCACTTTGACTAATTATACACGTCCTCGTATATTTTTGTGCCTAATTTCTTCCGTCTGAGTGGACTTGACTTTCCGTCGGCTCTTTCCTCGAAGTTCCTTCATCATCATCAAAGCAAATGTGCACAGTTGGATTGGCTTCAATTCACATGTGGATGAGCTGAGATCTTCTTGATATCTTCCTTCATCCTTCTCCAGCCTCACCAGAATCACTTCAAACGAATCCCCAAGCTTTCTGCTTCATATATTTAATCCTATGAACATTTCTATCTCTCCTCATCCGATCTCTTTCACTTCCTACCACCTTCCTGCAAACCACCACCATCACTGCCAGTTAATATACACACTCAGACTTCTTCCTCCTCTCTGTAATTATAATGCAAATGGTTTTGTGAAGCGCAACTTGGAAATTAATCCCGAATGGCTCAACGAGACGAATGATGATGAGCCACTTAGGCGTATTTTATTATTATACACTCAAATGATTTGCGGTATCACTTGTGATACACATTTCATCGTAAAGAGAAAGTGCTACTTGACTTTCTTCAAATGAATGGCCACACATACACACCGCTACTTTTGTGACTACTGCGTGGAGTTCAAATACATCTTACTTTCTTTATCTACTTGTGCTAGTTGTACTTAAGGATTTCTTGGTATGAAATAATTAGTAGTGGTTTTTCGGAGCTCATGGAGTTTCATAATTTATTGGGAGTAGATTGTTAAGGTGTGTGTGGGTTTGAGTGAGAGAGTGTTTCTGCGGGTGGAGGTTGGGTGAGGCTGTGGAGTATAATTTGATGTGTATTTTGAAGGAGAATCAATTTGAATGGAAGTGAGGAGGACATAAAGGATCTCAAATTGAAGGAAAGACAGTGTTGATGGGTGGTGAAAGCAAGCCAAGCAGGGAGAACAGAATGGCTTTGGGTTGGCAGAATAATAGCAATATTTGGTGTTTGCCTTTAGCAGATCGACAGCATCCACTTACTGCCCTTTCATCTCTACACTTTCCTATTACCGGTCTACAAATACTTCAATTTTCGGCCAAGAGGAATCACACAATAGCCCTTCGTGAACGCTGAACAAATATCTCTATCTCTGCGAACCAAAAATGCGATTCCAAATGCCTCCAATCCACACTTCACGTTACTTACATAATCTCCCTGGCATTACTTCTCTCTAGAAGAGACCGAGTGCCAGATTCTGTTAGGTGTGTGTGTGTATGTTTTGTAGACAAATCTATTGTTGTTCTTTGTACGAACTTCCTATGACATTTTCCTTCGACGTGGAATGGAGAAGACGGCATTCCATTTAACGGGAGAGTATGAGGAAACTTTCTCCTTTTCTGCTAATATGCCTGCCTTCGGTTTTTGGGGTCTCATCGTCCTTCAAATCTTTTCGATATCCGTTCCCATCTCTCAAGGGAATCTCTTTTTGCGACTTCACAAACCAATCCATCCATCCACTATGCCTTTTTACCCGTTTTATGTCAACAATACAAATCCTCATTTTTTCCACTTTCCCTTCACAATGCTCCTCCATTTACCAACAAATTGATCGCGTTCTACCAATATTAATGTTCCTTTGGCACCTACTTCCTCCTTTTGGTCCTTTCTCCATCCTCAGCTCTGCTTCCAACTGTTCTATTTTACTCACTCACCAAGACTCAGCATACACAGGAGTATTTACCGCAGCGTAGATCATGTTTCATTATCACGACAATGAGGACAATGATTCCTTGCTCCCCAGTTTACTTTAGCCTGTACAGGTAGAAGTCACAAATGAATGTGCAGTATTACAATCAGAGACTCAGAGCATTATTTCAGATCTGCTATGCACACGCAGCATCGGTGCTTAATTGCTAATTCTGCGAATAAAAATTCAGTACCACTAAAAATGGTTTCTGAGTGAATTTCAATCTGGGTGGAATGCCAGGCAAGAGAATCTGATATCCTTAACTGAGGTCCACAATCCATGCAAGATGAAAATCTTCTGGATGGAAAAAAATACGTAAGTTACAGTTTAGGAGAGTCAAAATATTTTAAGAACTTCTAATGAACACGACATTTCCACAACGACGGGTAATTTATTAAAAAACTACGCATTCGTAGGTTAATCTACTTACACATAGTATTACGTCATTATTAACAAAATCACAAATTCCTTTTGTAAAATTGTATTTTAACAATTCTTCACATTCAAAACCTATCTGAAACAGCACAGCGTACTGAGGAGCTTCGTAGGCTGCACGAATATTCTTACAAAACCCATCCAAGGCACACAATAATTAAAATGTATTCGTAATTTAAAATTGCATTATTAGACGACGAGTTTGCATTGATACATTAGATTCCCACGCAACTTACAGTATGTTCATTCTCACAGTGCATCACCCAGTCATTATAATAAATAAATAGGAACATCCGCTTCACATATCCAAACATTCGAAGTGTTTAGCTGCTAAAGTTCACATTAAGTTACACGAGAGTCTCCAGACTGCACTACAGACTCAGACTTAACGTGGAATAGAATCAGAAGTAAAACAAGAACAGAAAATATTTCCATAAGTAGAAATAAAGCCACAAGAATTTACCCTGAAATGAGACTTAAGGTTAAACGAAAAATTTAGACGACAACAAGATAAAATGTAGATTATTAGAGTTAAGCAATCTGGCTTGATTTGTTATTACTTCTGGTCAGTTTCTAAAGACCTGGCTAAAGACGGAAAGCGAGAAAGCCACTGCAGTCTTTGGGGCAAAACTCTCTTGTCTTGATTCAAATTAGAGGACAATCCGAAAGGAACGAGTTGCTTTTGGAACGCACTGGCGACTGTGAATCTCAGCATGACACATCCTGCAAGACAAAATCCACAAATTAATTTAAATGGAAAGGGACGAGTCAATAAAGATTTCACTTGTTATCGCCACCACAGCTTACCTGAAGGGTTAACATCTACGGTAATCTTGTCGTCTGGGGAGAGGATTCCGTAGTCCTTGTTGGTGTAAAGATCTTCCACACGGTATCCGGCTTCATGAGTCAGTCCCAATTCTCGATTTATGACCGATACTTCTGATGGAGTTCCATCTGTCCTTCGGTTCAAGAATACAATTGCATAGGAGAAGTCAGATCGAACAACAGGAGTGATTGGTCTGGCCCAAATCTCAATTCCTCGATCCTGTTTAGCAACACACAAACACACACGTAAGAATAGAATTCTAAAATTGGAAAAGTCAGTGCAAGACTTCTACTTACTTTATAAATTCGTCTGCCTTGAATTCCCAAAATGTCTTGATTGACAGCAATGATCTTTCTGTTCTGCAGAATGGCTTTGTAATCTTGCTTGATTGTTCTCAAATCAACACTCATTAATAATGGAGAGGCCCAGATAGCCCAAAGGGAGAATTGAGATTTACTTTGCTCATAGCTCAATCCAAAATTTCCAACGATTAACTAAAGTTAAACAGAATAATTTAGTTAGGAGTCACGGCTTGATTACGAATCACGTGGGGCAATCAACAAGATTGAATAATAATTTGCTCAAACAGATGAATATATTGCATACCATGTCAGGATCATTCCAGTGACCAGGACCAGCATTTGGCACAATCGCATCTTGGTTCTCTCCGTAGTAATCAATAATTGTCTGAATGCTTTGCCATGAGTCTTGAATGTCATCAAAGTTTCTCCACAAATTGCATGCGCCTGTGATTGCCGTGTAATTTGGCTGCAATCAGAAAGCAACACACATAATTGTAATAAGTTATTGAGGAATTACTTCATCAGTGAGAAACGGGGAGAAACCATTAAATAGTGTACCTCGATTCCACTGTAGATTTGATAGACAGGCCAAGAACAAGAGTACATCATGGGTCTTCCTGTACGGTTCAAGAAGTAGCCAAATTCAGGATATCCTGTTTTCAAAAACATTTCACTTGTAAGACAAACATCAGACTTGAGAAGAATTGACACTGTCAAAAATGACAAAATAAATGCGTACCCCTATCCATGTCCACAGGGTGAGAGTAACATCCGTCAAGTTTAACAAAATCCACATCCCAATCTGCGAAAGTGTTGGCATCCGTTTCTAAATGTCCTAAGATTCCAGGATACCCAGCGCACGTGTAGTTGCCATAATCTTCGTAAATTCCAAACTTGAGGCCTTTCGAGTGAACCTGAGAGTTTAAATATCCATTAACACATGCAAAAATCTACATTGCCAGTGGGAATTAACCTACAAAAATACATTTAGGGTGAATTGAATTTTGTTACAATTTTGACATTTCAAGAGTAACACGATGTTAAGGAGAGTCACTTAAAAATCCACAGTGCTCTTAGGTGAAAATGTAATTTAACCTACTCTCTGCCCCCACAGGCATCGTTAACCCATTTAATAGTGAACTTTGATATTAAATTAACTTGCGAAACACAATGTTAACCAACAGATGATCCTAGAAATTGAAGAATTAGATTAGTTCCAATAAAGTTTAGACTGAAAAGTGTGTTGTCAAAATCTTGGAGTGTTGTGTCTGAGAGATAAAATATGTTTTCGTGACCTAAACGCATGAAGTAATGAAAGTGAGTCTAATTCAAATGCTTACAAATCTGAATTGATGCTACAAACATCACGGATTTGATGACAGGAGACCATACAAAACATGATGCATGAGTATTCTTAAGGAAGCGTGATAAACCCTTTAGGATTGGGTAATTACGGCATTGTCAATATAAAAAATCTCAAATGAAGAGTAAGAAAAAACCAGCCTGCCACGCCACGCCACCAACGTCTTGCAAAACCAAACTGCGAGGCGTGTGAAATAGGAAAAGTTTCTTGAAAATCTTTAAGCATCTAAATGCTCGTTAGTACAGGGGTGATCTATACTATTTGTAGTCGTGGGATATCTAAGATTTATGTAACACTTAAATAGTGAAATGAATTTACAACTTACATAATTAGCCAACGCTTTCATCCCACTTGGAAACCTTTCAGGGTCAGCTTGGAGTCTGCCAGAAGCATCTCTTGTTTTAGACAGCCAACAGTCGTCCACTAATTAGACATGAATGAGTGTTCAAATTAGTAACAAGCTCATCAAAACGATCACGAGATTAAAATAAATCACGAATACAAAATATCCCAAAACTTCTTCCAAGTTGAATTCACTTATTCGTTACGTTACACACGACTTGTTTAATGATGACTTACCATTAATGTATTCATATCCTGCAGCGGCATATCCTTCACTGACTATTAAGTCGGCCATTTGCATGAAAAGTCGTTCACTGCAAGACAAATAAATCAAACAATTAATTTTACGCATCGCTGCTAACCTAAGCATCGTCCCAACTTCCAACGCTTCAACTCCTCCATCCTTTCCTCAAAGGCAAATCGCAATTTTGAAAGTATTCGCACACACATGTCAAATTCATGGGCGTGGGGATGACATTTGAATATTTTGAATTCACAAACTCGGCCTTGAATCCAATTCTGAGGCAATATGTAACTTTAAAGTCTCTCCCATTTATCATCTGACTCGAAGATTACATTCCACATATCTTTCTGTCTTCTCAAGCTTTGTAAAAACACTTTTATACACACAAGACACTTCACCCTAACTACCGTATAACAAATGTAAGCTAATCTAATAATTTTGGGACTAAAGTGTAAAATTTTTCATCAATTAAGCTGTCAAATATCCTCAACAAATTACCCAATCTTCGTATAGTATACTCTGACACTATAAAATTCCGCAGTGCGTTTCAAAATGGTGCAATTTCATCTAATTCTAATAGTGAGAAATCATAATGACAGAACCTGAGAAAAACGCTGTGTTCGCTCTAATCACGTTTTATCGTTGTTATCACCACTTCTGTATTGCTAATGGCACACGTCTGCAAATCGCATAATTAAGAATTACGGAAAATGTTTTGTACTGCGAACAGTGTGAAAATTGATACACTTTTACACACGTATTCTCATTACCCTTGATGACACTGATGATGGCTATACTAATCATCTCCCTTATCGTATTTGATGCACTTAAGCGCAAGTATACATTATATGTGTGCAATGAATTTCATAGCGAATGTATCACAATTTCTTATTGGGATAAATTGCATCGTCTAAATTTCATTATTCTCACACGGATGTGCTGTGCAGTTTGAAATCCTGTAAAGTGCAAAACTTGCATCAGGATTTCTTGAAACCTACCAACTCATGAAATAAAACGAATTGAAAAACCCTTCGGAACTTTCAAGAACGTCTTATCGAGTCACCTTTAGAATTGTCAACAGAATTAACAAAGGAACTTTTATAGTAAAAGTCTCCTTAAATACATATCACATCACGATTTCTTTTGTTGTCTGCAAAGAACCGATTGTAACTCTATGACAATGTACAATTGTACATCTACAGACTTAATCTAGAAAATAGTAAAACAGCATCTACTTTTACGGATAATAAAATTTTATAAACTTACAACAAAGCTTCTCTAACTCGGACAGGGTGTTAAGTGCATGTGAAATACTTTCAAAATCAAATTAAACGGTGTAAAAAGATTCGCTTATTCTTTAGGACGCGCATTAACTTTAACGGAACGATTGGCTTAACGATTTCAAAGGGAATAAAAAAGGTTTGTAGGAGAAAGATGATTTACCTGATACAATTGTCCGGGTCATTTACACAGTCTGTATTACACCGGAATCGTTCCCACGCGAGCCATCCCATCGGAGGAGTTCTTGCCAATCCATTTTCCAGTGAAGACGTGTAGAACGGAATTGCTAGTAGAATCACTCCACTGAGAAGTCTTAAAGCTGACCTTCTTTTCATTGTTGTTCTTCGATATCGTACACCTGAGGATTCAAAATTTAATTTCGTCTGTTAATTCTTGACCCTCACTTTTCTCTATATTAACTCTCAAGAGTTCACCGAAAGGAGTTTGGAATACGAGAGAGATTACTTCTGCGAAATCCACAAACTCATTGAATGACTTGAACTTTACAACTGAAGTGGAAGAAGCCTTCTCTCGTGCTATTTCTCTACAGAAAGTGAATGGGAATTTTACTACTTCCCGACTTGCACTGCCACTATTGTGAACCAGAATGAAGTTAGCATTTAGCAGTAAGAAGGCAAACGTGTTAAAAGTTAGGATAGGAAGGGACTTGCATGTGATCGAGAGAGAGACGAGAGACGAGAGATCTCTCATCGTGATCTATGTGAACATGTAACTCCTACTTAGGTTGTCTCATATGTCTTCATTTTTAAATCTCAAGTTTACAATAAGTCACTGATAAATTGCTCCTTAGTTTCCTCGCCGCTACTTAAAGTCAGTCGCATGCTCGTTGACACGTTGATTTTTCATTTTACTTATAAAACTCACGATTAGAACAATGCGGATGACATTTAAATCTCTGTCCTTTATTATAAATGACAACTTGTTCTAAATTCATGCTCGCTGGGTTTGTGGAGACAGCCACTCTTTCCTGTCAGACATTCCAAGTTTCACTATTATTTATGTCTTATCGGTTTAGCCCATTTTGATGATTTTGCAGAATTATTACACCTATTCAATGGCAACAATCACAAAAATTAGCACCTTAACCTTCGTTTAATGAAAGGAAGATTATTGTTGAGAGCCAATATTCGACTAGATTGTACGTTTGATTTTACTCAAGAAAGATAATTTATTACTTATTAAGCTCGTCTACTAATTCAATCGCTTGTAGCTGACAGAGGGTACCGATTTACACGAGTAAACCCATTCGTCGACAACAACGATAGGGATTTGGCAAGTGCAGGTTGTAATTAAATGTGTTATGGAGATAGCTAATCACTATCGAGCCTCAATGTACTCCCCATGTGTAATATACTGACGACACTGAGACCTCATAAACTAAACCACCAAAGAGCCTAAGCAGATTGTGAAAGTGAAGCCAAAAGATCCTGTTCATATCATTTAGTATTTCAGTTTGGTTTAAATCATAAACGAAGTTGTGACTGTATAACCTCTCGGGAGATTCATTTGTCTACCTCTTGAAGGATTAAGACAATTTTTTCGTCCAATGTTTAGTTAATTTCCCACAACAGCAAGCTAAAAATCGCTTTACACTTATAATTAAACAGGGGGGTCTCTAATAAGTTAATAATGTTATTTAATTACCCCATTTTTTGATTTAGACTGTGAATATGCCACTAACTCATGTAATAAATTATTCTATTACAAAACTAGTAACATTTAAAAAAGGCTATGAACTACGAATGATTCTTTAGCATACCGACAGTATTATTCAGTTTACTCTTTTAACAAAGGGAGGAAAACATAAGTAATGAAAATGTAAGGAAGCAACGTGCTAAACAAGTAGATATTGTCATGATAATGATGTACATCTGTTATGTTATGACAAGCCACTTGGGACCCCATCAGCTACCTTCAATAAAGTTGTACATGTGAATTTTGAGTGTTGAAGTATGCAATGGCAATTGTTGTCATCTTAAAGTTTATGTACTTGTTACATATTTTCCTTTAACAAATTTAATGAAGAAAAGAGTATGCCTCTGCTATATACAGTAGATTAAGAATGAACCAGAAAAACCTTAATGTAGACTAAATTTCTAGGCACTTACGCCTCAATTCCAAAGAGAAGAAAACTGTAACAGGAAGTAACAGAGAAGCTAAACATTTCGCCGTCATCAACATTATTGCAAGTATCAGTGAAAGATCAACTGCTTTGTTTAATACGGTTGATATTAGGGGCAAAAAGTCGTGGAGTCGAAATCCTTATGAACAAAAAATGCTTTACAAAACGACAAGAGAAAGAGAGATTAATAATTACAAGTGTAAAGAAGCCTCTAATTGAAAGGATTTCGTGCAAAATGAAAAATGAAAGCTATTCACTAATCATCACTTCATCAATTATATGCTGTGCATGAATTAATTGGGAAAGAAACAGGCGATCAACAAAAATGCGTGAATCGGATGTACACCACTTGAATTCCCATTGGTCTTGTACTTCAAAGATGAAGGGACTAATTTAATTCACTTACTGAATAAGTCAACAGGTCACTTACTTCAAGTTACAAGTCAATGAAGGCGCAATGAGTGATGAGCTCTGATGAGTTCCTCAACTTCCGTTCTTTCGATTTTTGACAAAGCTTTTACAGCTAAATTACCTACACGCACAATTTCAAAAGCTTCTTTCAAAACGAACAAATGGACTTATTCTGACTGCCAACGATCATCAGTTTACTCCTTTTATGCTAGAAGAGATAAATGTGATTGTCCACTATGCGTTATTTATCTCGGCTGTAACAAACTGGGTGTTTGATTGACCTGATTTTTGTCTATTTGTAATCCAATTGCCAATAATGAAGTTTGTACAAACTGATAGAGCTTCTTCACGTGGCGAGATAAAAGGAAGACATATCGCTCAGTTGTAAATCTGTGGTAGTAAAACGCTCTTCATATTTGGTTCGAATCGCAGTGTGCAGCTAATGAGCAAATGAGTGCCAATTAATGACTATAGAGATCTCTAAGGTGCTAAGGGTGTGGAGATGAATAAACTAATTTAGTGATCTAAGGTATGTACACAGTAGCATATAAAGTAATGTGTCACTTGTGTCAATTTAATTCAGTTCGTCAGAGACGCACATGGTCTGAAAATTAGTGTACATGTTGTTGTGCATGTTTGTTGTAGGATTGCTATTTGCTGATGAAGAATAGGACACATTTTCTACTCTCATCCGTACTAATGTTAATATTTATTTGGTAAAAATAAATATGCATTTCAATCGGCAACGCATCTCTCCTTTGCTGTATACGAACACAACGAATGTGCATAAGATTGGAGATCATTTTTGGCACTCGGTGAATTGGGCCATCATCACACAAATCACAAGCAAAAAAGAAGAATTACATCAACGACATTTACAAAAAGAATCGGATTAAAGGGACTCCGCAAGCTGACAGTTTCATTTAAGAGCTCATAATTAAATTTGACGTGTATATATGGTCACAGAAAACTAATTGAAATCACTTCACGACAAATGACTCCTGCTGGCGGTTACACAACAGGTAGCGAAAATGCCGAACGAAATATCAAGTCTCATTTGTCTCCCTCTGTTCTCCTACCAATTGTGTGTGTGTATAATTTAGGTACATATATAATATCTATTAGCCATTGCTCCAATTTGAATCCCAATCCATTGTCCCACTCGGGCTCTCACACACTTTTATATTATTCTTATTGAATTGATTATTCATCTGCGACTTGCGACTGAGAAGGGAAAGTCCTCCATCATCAGATGTTTCCATATCACGCAATTTCCCATTAACTGAATCATAAAGCAAGTTGAATCCCGTGCTTAATCTTTTATAGTCTTATCATGGAACACTGAGTGAATGATGAAAAGGCTCTCCACACAGAGGAAATAGTATTTCACTCCGTTATTTACAAAGCCAATTAGGTCACAGGCCACAGGACATACTTAAATAGATGTCAGTCACGATTTGGATTTCGTAGATATGATTTAAATTCTTTGTTAAGTTTGCTCCCCTCACTCGTAAAGTTACACGGACCGAATCCTCCGCAGTATTAAAGTCACAGGGAAAATATTAATAAACTCTCGCACACAGTTGAAAAGAAAGTGACTCATTGTGTGTGTTTGTTGAATCGAGGCTCGTTTTAAAGTCACAACCTTACAAAAATGCGAATCATACCATTCCAATGAAATAAGACAAGATCAAGTTAAAAGTAGAGCGAAATTGATTTCTTCAACGTCGAAGAAGAAGTCTATTTTAAAAACACGATTAACGTGAGTTGTCTAATTTCCCTTGCAGAATAACAAGTAACCTTAAAACTCATTAAACCCCATATGTGCCTTATGAATGACCGGACCAATAAAATATATTAATTATTGTACTTATACAAGTGTGCAAAATCTGCTGCACACACTCACTCATCAAATCTGGTCTCTGGGGCTGTCGTCAGACAAATACGAGCGATAAACTTGGTCAAAGATGTGTGCCACCGAGAGTAAAAATATGAGTCTCTTAACAATCCAGTTTTTTCGTGTATTACATTCGTTTTTAAACCATTAAATTCAAACAGTCAACATTAGGGTACTCCACCTTATCGTCAAACCTTACGGAAATGGAATCTGCACTGACAACTTTCAACTCATCATCTCCTCTTCACACGTTTGTGTGTCTGCACTGCGTGGCACACAGCGTAGCTCAGTCGCAAGCATCAATTTTTGTTTTGTATGAAACCCTTAATCTCTCTATTCATCCGTTCCCTAATTATTTCTGGGCTATCACACACACACACCTGCCTCTAAGAAATAAATGACACTCATCCGGGTATTTCAAGTCTCTCAAGAAGATCAACCCGCTTCAATTCACACCAAAACATAATTCACCATGCAGAACGTAGAAGTCAAAGCATTCTGATTATGTTTATGTAAAGTATTCATGAAGGTTCATTCCTTCCTCTAATAAATGCTTCATTGATTCCAATACAAACATCTCTGCCTGTCTTATGGCGTAATATTTTTATCTGTATGCCTCAAAACTTTAATGTGACCCTTGACCTGCAAGCAGTACATATATGGTGAGCTAATTGATAAATCTGTATAATAATAATAACCTTCTACAATTGATAACACAGACCACTAAACTTTGATTGAGAATCACTGCAGCACCAAAGACTCAAGACTCAAAACTCCACCACACAAACATCTGCAGCCAAAACCTACTTACTTAATTACCATTGGCACATTAAACTCATCGATATGAAATTAGTAATGAAACAGTTAGAGAGTTACCTATTTAGATATGAATTAATTAGTCTCCCTTACCAAGTATGATTTTACTGGTGGAGGTGAGGAGGAGAATATTTTACTTCCAAAATGATCTTTAGGAACTTCCCGTTGATGGCGTCTCCAGTCTTCTTCCTTTTCTCAACAGAACTTCAGGGACGACTTCTCTTGGAAAAATGAAGAGTGTTGTTTTCGAATTGAAATTGAGCACAACAGGTGACACAATAAATTCACTAGAACACTTTGGGATGTTGGCGTACGGACGGAGTGATGCTGGAGCTGGGCGAATCTGATTCGCAATGAACTTGATAATCAGCTGCTAGAAGAGAGCCGGCTCGAATGTTGGGTTGGAAGTGAATGAAACTAATAGTGAATCTGATCGTGAGGTCAGTCGAGACTCTTGCCAAGAAAAAATGAGTCCCACCATCACATCTCACATTAAGTTTGTTTGAAGTAACGTAGTTAGTATTTAGTATTTGCTCCAACCTTAAGGCTCTTATCAATTGAGAGATAACTCTCCTCTCTTCTTGGGGCACAGGAGTTCATGAATTCGCCAACCGTATTTATCCTTCTTTCTTAAAATGAATACATGTTTGGATTGGGATTCAAATGGCACTAAGGCAATGTTAGCGAATAAATTCATTTTGCATGAAAACAACGGAATAGTTAGAAGGTGCATTATGTACAATATACAGGGCACATCCATCTCAAGTGTGTTGTTGGCTTCATAAAGAAGGGTTTATCACATGGAAATAACAGGTTGTTAGATGAAACCGAGTTTAACTCTTACTAGCACCATTTCTATGTTGCACGATGAAGGTTATCATCATCATCAGGCTTATGTGCATTTCATGCAAGAAAGTGTTACACTTGGCTTAGTGAGAAAGAAGAAGAGGACTTACACTATAAGGATGAGTAAGTGACAGTATGTATATATTATATATTGTATTGCTCACAAGGTACAAAACTCGGTTTCAAAAAACACCTAATTATTCTGCATATGAGACCACAGACCACCAATGCAATATTTCCAAGTAATCTCAGTTCTCAAGGGAAATTATGTGCTACTCGTATACATACACAGAAAGATTAGAAGATCAAGCAAAACATTGTTTTACTTAAGTCTGGTTCTGGTCTTACCGGTTTCGCACTGTGTCATGAGGCCAACTTTAACTAAACGGGATGAAACCTTGTTTAAGTCTCGTTTTTTACAAGTAAGCTTCTTCTAAATCGTCATCGTCATTTTTTCGTATCTTTTCATGCACTCAAAAAACTTAATTCAAATGTTAGGACTTAGGAGACTTCAGAGCTTCCATCCATTACAGAACTTACATATTATAGAAGAACATAAATTGCTCTTTGGACGAAGAAAACAATTTTGAGTGCACTCGATACCTACCAACAAGAATTGCATCTTCGACTAAATAAGATTTGTTTCGTTTGTAACTTCTTGTAGTAACTTTATGACTGTTTCAAGGGTATGGATTTGAATAGTGAATAAGGATTTGCCAATTTTTGTACTAAGTAATGTAAAAGTGGGTCTATTGAAGTACT
>JAQGAC010001361.1:0-14263 GCA_034696585.1 Isotomurus maculatus | reverse complement strand
TGACGTGTCCCAGTTTATTTCAGAGTTTGTATTCCTGTCTCGCCAGTAGTTCTGAGACTCAGGAAGCGATTGTCTTGTGTCAAAGTAATGAGTTTTGGTTGCAACCTGATGATGACTGAGGATGGTGCAATAAATTGATGTAGGAGTGGGTGTGACCAAGTGAATTAGGGGGTTTATGATAATCCTGTTAGATTGTTGACTCATTTTTATCATCACATTTTGGGTGTTGTATTTTCTACTGAATTTTGTTAGACTTTTTTATCTTAGAACAAGTGTTATCGAACTAAGAGTGGTCTGACATAAGTTTTTTGAGAGTTTTGAGTTTTGGTGGAATTTGAGATGGTTTTACAGTCGTTCGTGTGGATGATAAATTAATATGAGTGATGTATGTAAATTTAGACCGAAGATACATGTCCGAGAGAGAAAACAAACCAAAGGACCCACCTAAGACAGTTATTACGACTAAGCCTGTAGATACCACAAGGTCCTCTGGATCCACTTACGGCAGTCAAAAGGTAAATCATCGTTAGACGCAGCTTGATTACTGGAGAGCATTTGACATGACTTTTATTTACCACAGGCTGCAGCAACGATTGGAATTGCAAGTAGTCCTGTCAACGATATCAAACCAACGGCTACGAGGACACCTAAGCCTTATGGAAAGACTTTGGATGCCACTGGCAGTCCCTCTCGATCGAGATCAACTACAAAGGAGCTTGAGTGTATGTCCGGCTTTGAATAAGCAATACTGCGTTGGTTGCTGATGTATAAGGCGATGTGAAAAATGAGAGTATTTTTATGTGCAGTGCCTGACCAGGCAGCGATGAGTGCGCCGGAAGTTGCAAGGGCTCTCCTAACCGGTCTATCGGTGAAGGATGGTGAACCCTTGGAAATTACTTGCGAGTTCAGAGGAGACCCTGAGCCACAAGTGAGCTGGACGAAGAATGGAGAGGCACTTGTGTCTTCAGACGCTGTTGCCCTTAAGTACCGCAACCGAATTGCAGTTATGACGATCCCAGAAGTTTTCCCAGAAGATGAAGGCACATATATTTGCACAGCCACTAGCTCCATGGGCAAAATAGCTACCCAATGCATTCTCAAAGTTTTGCGTACGTGTGAAAGAAACAATTATGTTATTGTGTGAAAGGTATTATTTAATTTGACTATATATGTAGCAATGGAAGGAGCAGGAGCAAGCAAAGGCAAAGTTTCAGGAGATAAAGCTCCAGTGATCGTGCAGCACTTACAGTCAGCAAGTGTAAAGGATGGCGAACCCGTAACTCTATCTTGTCGTGTGATAGGTAATTTGTGACATTTGTTGGGTACACAGATGCACGATGATGATATTAATTCTTAATGTGAATCCAGGAGCTGAGAAGTTCGATGTAGTGTGGCTGCATAACGACAAAGAAATCAAGCCCAGCAAAGACTTCCAATACGAAGCATCAGGAGAAGACCGAATTCTGAAGATTTCTGAGATATTCCCAGAAGACTCAGGAGCCTACACTTGTGAAGCTTTCAATGACGCCGGAGAAGCATTTAGCTCTTGTACTTTAGTTGTTACTGGTGAGTGAATGTTGGTTTTGATCAGTTCAAGTTAACGGGGAACAGTGTTTAATGATAAATTTGTGTGCCAGTTCCTAATGAAGAGCCAAAGAGTCCACCTTTCAAGACATTCCCACGGTCTGCCACAGTTAAAGAGGGAGAGAGTGTTACCTTTAGCTGTGAGACTGATAAAGTCCCTCAATCTGGTAAGAGTTTTGTAATTACGGCAGAGATACTTTAAGAGTAGTTGAACAATAATTAATTACGGGTGATTGTATGTTCACAGTGGAATGGTCAAAGGACGGAAAAGTCGTAGAAGAATCAGCCAAAGTTCATATCAAATCACCTGGAAAAACTAAGTTCCAACTAGAAATTTCTAATTGTGCAGCAAGCGATGTTGGTCAATATGCCATTAAGGTCGTAGGCAAGAAGGGTGAATCAATCGCATCCTTCGCCAATAACGTCGTTCCACCAGGCACGCCACTTTAAGAGAAAAGTGAGGCTCTGAAATTTCTCTCAATCACTAAAATACGTTGGAATAATTGCTAGAGTAAACTGAAGTACTTCTAATTGAAACCCTACGAACTGCTACTCAATAAGATAGACTACTTAGGTATACTGTAATGAGATAGAGAATTATCATAAGCCTATTGTACTGGTTGTTATTAGATTGTTGAGAATGTGTGTGTGTGCCTTATACGAAGTCAACATGAAAAGAAAAATGTAGTAAGCAGCACATTTATACAAAACAAAAAGTATCCGATAATATGCTTATGTTAATTAAGATTGAATGGTTTTTAAATGTTTCACCGATACGAGAGTTCTTCAATTGGCAAAGGATAAAACGACTAAAATAGAAAGGAAACTACTTGTGGAAATTGAAAAAGTATCCCTATTAAACTATGCTCTAAATTTTAGTATACATAGTGATAGCGTCCCTTTGTCTGTAACTATTTAAGAGTAATTTAGAGATCATCTACTTATCATCTTGTAACCACTTCTAAACTTACCAGACTACTCACTGCCTATTAATTTTTGTAAGAAGTGGATTAAGCTTTTGAACATATTGAAGCCTCATGTTTGCTACTAGTTGGAATTTGCGACGATTATGAACTTTGACAGCCGCTTGACCTCAAAATACAAAGTGACCGGGGAATCTGCACTTATTGACGCCGTCATCAGTCTTATGAGCGAGAGAGAGAGAATGTGCGACAGAAGAGCTGAGGCGCTCGGGCTACTCGACTGGCACTTGCTATATACGGAGTTTACTTCTTTACATGGATTTATTTTAAGCCACCAAGAAGAATGTTAATTTTACTGATGAATGTTGATTTACAATCGATGAGTGGTGAGTTACCTTAACCTATTGGTATGTATAATGTAAACGGTACCTCTCTAGTCATGTTATGGAAGCGAAAAATTACAAGGAAGATTTGACCGTTTGTTTCGTCATTTTTGCGAGTTCAAGCTTTAAAGCATATTTTGAATTACATGTATGCCTTCTATATGTTCGACAACAGGCGCAGAGAGAGAGAGAGAAATTACACGAAATCCAATCACATTACTGTGAATCAAATGTGCTGTGGAGTACGAATTAGCAAATATGATGAGAACGAATGATGTACGAAATAACTAACCAACTTTGTTGAATCTTATTACTTCTGTAGGTTAGTAATATAGTAATTAAGTTCAGACGAATAAATTACAGGTGCTGTTAATGAGTGTACTGGGTAAATGGATTTTGAACTGGTTTATTTTTCACCTTTTGTAATTTTACGGGTACCAATCTGGAAGAAAAGAGGAGAAGGCATGTTACATAGGAGTCACAGTACATTGAATTTCAAAATTACGGGGTGATACACGTACAGAATAGTGGAGGTGTGTCCGGCAAGTCATTTATGTTTGCATCGTCGAAAGTGGATGATTCTATTTCGAAAGCTTCAGCTAAGTTTTCATGTATAATTTCTTCCCTTTCGGAATCAAACACGCTCATGTTAACTTCCCAAAAATTCTCGTCCTGTGACCATACATTAATAGAATACAAAGCTTAAGTAATACATCATAGTATCATTTGGTGCCATCAAACTGTCAGACATCTTATATACATTACATCAATACTTACATAGAACTTGTCGTAAAATTTTTTCCTGAAAGTCACGTATGCATGACTGTTGCGAAGGAGCTCGTTCATGATTTCGAAATGGTAGTCGGCCCAATCTCCTACAGAGTCTTTATCGGTATAAAACGCAGTCTTGAACTTCAGTTTACATGGGATTGCCTGAGTAGGCCACGGTAAAGACAAAACAGTCTTAGGAACAAACTTTATCATGGCAGGCTGCGCATTCACGTCTATCCCCACATCTAACAATCTCAACTAAAGAAATAAGAATTCTCATATGTAGATGCTCACCGATGTCGAGTCCTTGAATATCAAAATCGATAACTTACTGTTACACTTTTGTCACCACATGAAATCACTTTCGCACGACGTCGTGTCACACTTAGGCCTTCAGGCTCCATAAATATCACTGGCAGTCCGTGAACTAGTTGGGAGTGTTGCGGAACTGGACTTTTGGGAAGGTCCATGTCGCTAAATATTGAAAAGTCATATTTATCATCCACAGAATTTCAAAAGTATCAAAAATAGAAAGGTTAACAAAAATTTCATTAACTGTCTGCGTACTTGAGCACTTGTTTGAAATCGTTGCACATATGAGTGTTCTGCGTCAGAACAACATAAATCTTGGAGGGCGAGTCAATTCCCACTATATAACAGCGCAACGACATATGGGGAAATAGTTGGTCCGTTACTGAAGGGTAAGGGTCCTTTACCGTAGCGAAATGGGCTGCTACGTATTTAGGATCAAAATGCAGACACTCTTTCATCAACTGTGTAAAGCACTTCGCTGACGGTGACTCCCTCGCTGCTTTTTCTTGTAATAACGTTTCCTTTGACACGGCCGTGAAGCAAAAGAAAGGGGAAACGAGTGTCCGTAAAGCCTCCTCCGTCTCGTCAGTAAGTTTCACCAGGTACCAATTAATGTCCACTAAGTCTAATCCATTAAAGGAAGTGTTTGGTATGAACAACTCCTGCAATCCCACGAAATCTGAGTCGTTTTGTAGTACAGTCGACTCAAGATAGTGTCTCCAAGATGAAAACTGCCACGTTGCTGGGCTGAACTGAATTTGAAACACTCTTTTCAGTAGTCCTCCAATTTCAGCTACATGAAGGAATCCGTGTTCCGAATCTTGCAGCAGTATTAGAATATAGTGACGAATTCTTGTGAGAATGGTGTTGATGTTGACAAGATATCGATCTAATGCTGCGGGGAAGTAAACCACGTTTTTTTTAGATGTCTCATCCTTACTTTTGCATTTTAGGTCCGTTTTTTTCGATTTTTCTTCTTCTGGTGTAATTGATTTAAGGTTAGAGTATTCCCTCCAACACATGATGTCTGGAATACTCGTAAGTAATGGCGTGGCACCGTGGAACCCCATTGTTTTCATACTGATGTGTCGCGCAGTTTTAGTGAGGGCGGTAATAAGAGGAATTGACCCAGTTCCACATGGAAACTGGTCCACGGCTTCATTCAATCTAATTACTAGTTGCTGTCCCACACGTGAATGCTCACATTGGGCATAACGCGGAAATTTAACGTACTTAGGATCCATCAAAGCGAAGTTCATTTGTAGATCGTCATACTCAAATTCAGGATGGGTCGCAGCTTCGACGCACTCAGCTAAATGACTTTCCCCAAATCCACGGGACGACTTGGGTCTAGGAAGAACAAGCCATTCAGCTTTTGGTTTTTGGCAATTGGTGATGCATTCTCGTGGGTCAAACGAACTCATTATCAGTATGTCCCGTTCAGTAAACCTTTCGCTAACTAACGTCTTGGTGTCACAGTCATAAGAGCAACTCGGATCTACAAGAGGAATCCCGGCATCCAGCAAGTCTTCTTTCATGTCTTCCTCCCGCTCCAAACATTCTTCTAGCTGTTCCATAAAGCAACTCTTATACGCAGCAAACATAACTTTGAACTGCTCCGAGCTCTGATCCAAGGGCCCATAGAGCCCTTCCATTTCAGCAAGGATTTCACTATCCGTAAATTCAGCCTGGACTTCTTTCCCATGTCGCAAATCAGTAAGCCTCGTGGTCGCAAACAGTTCCTTCTGGTAGAGTTTAAACTCCTGTAGCCTGACACAATCAAAATCCACTTGATGTTCTGAATCCCTCGGTTGAGGACGCGCAAACACATGTTGAACACAGAAGACATCGTCTCCACGACTTCTATACGGAAGATTATTTCTCTCTCCCTCATCGTCCCATTCAGGAACAACACGAATCCCTTTCCAAAACTTGGTCGCCCTGCCATCCCCTTCATCCTCCTTGTCGTCCATATCTGAACTTGGTGAACAAAGTCTGTTCGAATGGCTGCAGCAGCCCGGCTCACATGTACAATCCTACACAAATTAATAAAAAGGGTGAAGACAAAGATGCATAGGAAGTCAACACTGGACGGAGATGCTTTCAGGTAGATGAAATCCCTCAGCTCACCTTAAATATTCGAAATTCCTTAGTTTAATGTTCCGGAGTATGTTGGAATGAGGAAGCAAGTGTGGTGGTGTGGCTTTGGTGGAGATCGAGTGAGTGGGTGCAGGTGACGTCGGTGTTGTTGGTGGTGGTGGTGTTGGTGAGGGAGACTAAGGAATGAGTGGTGGTGGTGGTGGTGTCCTCTGTGGAGGGTGCGGGACGGCGGAGGTTGGTCGGGTGTCCACCACCTCGGCGGAGACTGAGGAGAGAGATTTGTGGTGGTGGTGCAGTCAGTCTTCTTTACGGACGGAGAGACCAACAACTGTTTTCTCTGCGAATAAATTAACGATTGGGCCTCATCATCAGAAGTCAGGTTGGCCCATGGGACTCTTCCACTTGGCTGCCAGTGGGAGTGGCTCCGTACCGACACCCCCGCGTCTCCGTTCCTCCTCCCACCACCACCGCGGCTCCGACCCTGCGCTCCCCGCAAGTTCTCAAGGACGTGGTTTTTAAAGGTGCCCTTCTACAACCCTGTGCAGTTGTGGGGAAAGAGAACGCTAGAGTGGAACCTAATTTATTGTTTTGTTACAAGTTAAAAAGTGCTATTAGACGTTACTGGGGTGGTGGTGGTGGTGGTGGTGGGTGAAGAGTGAGGGTGGTGGTGGTGGTGGTGGAGAGGAGATAAGCCCTCGATTGTCTCCTCGGCCGAAGGTCAGTGTGAGAGGAATGTTGTGATAAGTGAGGTTGTCACTGAGAATGGACTTGTGTTTTGCAGGAGGAGGAGACGAGGAGAGGATGTAAAGGGGAGTGGGGGGATATGTCCTCCTAGGCCATAAATTTGTGAGTCAGCCGTTGTAGACTTTGTGAGTGTGAGGATGACTAATTAGTAGTAATTATGAATTGCTTTTTCGTCTGTCGTAGGTGGAGGTGACAAGTCAAAAGACGAGTGCTAAGGGGAGGAATGGCAGACGTAGAGTTGGACGGGCTTCCGTCCTCCAGGAAGGCTACTAAGTAAGTCAATAAAGGAATGATGAGAATGGAGGTGAGTGATAATCTGGAGTTTGTGTGATAGACCTGGCAGTCTGAAAGACCCGGACGTGGCGGAGCTTTTCGACAGAGAGGACCCTGAGAAGATCTTCGAGGATCTCAGAGAAATCGGTCATGGAAGCTTCGGAGCTGTGTACTTCGCACGCAACAAAGAGACGAAGGAGATTGTGGCCATTAAGAAAATGTCTTACACTGGGAAGCAGTCATTGGATAAGTGGCAAGACATTTTAAAGGAAATTCGGTTCCTTAGACTTCTAAAGCATGCAAATACAATTGAGTACAAAGGCTGCTATCTGAAAGAGCACACTGCTTGGGTGAGTACTTTGTAGGTTTAGATTAAGAGGTGGTGGAGATGACCTCATACTTGGACGTAATCAGTTATTGAATTTCGTGTTAATGTGGTTTTTGTGGTTTACGAATTGCAGCTGGTTATGGAATACTGCCTTGGCTCAGCATCAGATATAATTGAAGTTCACAAAAGGCCTTTGAAAGAGGATGAGATATCTGCAATCTGCGAAGGGGTCCTCAGAGGATTGGTACATCTTCATGCTTTGGGAAGAATTCATAGGGACGTAAAAGCAGGAAATATTCTTCTCACGGAGAATGGAACTGTCAAGCTGGCTGACTTTGGATCTGCGTCGATCCACTGTCCAGCTAATAGTTTTGTTGGAACACCGTACTGGATGGCCCCTGAAGTCATCCTTGCTATGGACGAAGGACAGTATGATGGGAAAGTTGATGTCTGGTCGCTTGGAATTACCTGCATAGAACTGGGTACGAATTAATAATACGGAATTGCTGGATCAGAGTTGGCTCACATCTGACTCCGTTTGTTTACTATTTTCTAGCGGAACGAAAGCCTCCGTACTTCAATATGAATGCGATGAGTGCCTTGTACCACATAGCACAGAATGATAGTCCGACGCTGCAAGCTATGTCAAACTGGTCAGATCATTTCCGGCGATTTGTTGACTTGTGCTTAAAGAAGAATCCACTCGAGAGAGTGGCCTCCAGTAAATTACTAACACATCCTTTTATATCGAGACCCAAGTCAACCCATGTCCTCACGGATTTGATAAGTCGCACCAAAGCGGCTGTTCGCGATTTAGATAACCTTAATTATAGAAAAATGAAGAAAATCCTCATGGCTGATGCTGAGACAGACAGTCAATCTGGTGATGCAGACAGTGAGTAACAAAATTTGTTCTTTCATGTATTTTTTATGTGAAGTGTTTATTTTCTTAAGTACCACATAATATCCGCATTGAACTGCATAATTCACGCAGAGGAACAAATTAATATTGTGTTTTGTGGTTTGTGTTTTAGTGGCTGGAACTGAAGTAGAAGCTGGTGGTGACAGTAGTAAAAGTAATAGTATCACATCAGAGAGAAGCGTACAGTCAGTCGGTGTTCCATCGTCGCAGTCTTCTTCCACGAATTCCATCCCACTAATGCATGACCACATTGACGATGGGTCCAACCACCATTACCCCTCACCGATTTCGATTCGGCCGCCTCGAACTCGAACTTCCTTTGCATCTTCAACGTTCTCAATGGAACGGACTCCTAATAATTTCGCCACGATTCGAACTACGTCAATTGTCACGAAGCAGCAGAAGGAGCATATGCAGGAAGACATGTACGAACAAATGAGTGGCTACAAACGGATGAGACGAGAGCATCAAGGTGCTCTAGTCAAGGTACCCGAGACTATTCCATTTCTATTTTCTAGATGTTCTGTAGAGTCATTATGATGATTTTTTACTCTTGTGCATTTAGTTGGAAGAGAGATGTAGATTAGAGATGGAAGCTCACCGGAAAATGCTTGATAGTGAGTATGAAAATTTGCTGCAGCAATTCTCGAAAGAATTAGAGAAACTCCAAGCGCGGCATCAACAGGAGCTGGACAGAAAGGTATTCACATTTTAATTTTAAAAAGTTCGTATCTGAAATCATTTAATAACAAGACCGAATAATTTCCTTGTCTACAGCTGAAGCAAAATTCTAGTGCTGAAAAGCGATTGACGAAAGAAATTATGGCTCGTCAAGAGCAAGAACGCAAGAGTTTTGAACTACATAAACGTAAGGAGTACAAGCAAAATAAGGAAAGGTGGAAGAGGGAGCTAAGTCAAGACGAATCAACACCAAAACGTCAACGAGAAGCAACATTGCAGTAAGCTTTATGTAGTTTTCTTCTAATGATAGTTCCTTATCGATCTTGTTTCCCAGTCCCAATGCTTGAGATACACGTGCATTGATGGAAACATTAATATTTTTCCCTGAATATTTTGCAGAAGTCAAAAGGACAACTTAAAGTACCAGGAACAGCAGGAAGAACAGAGAATGTTGCGTAATCAAAAGGATTATTTGGACTTAGAAGTAAGGAAATTCAGGAGGAGAAAGCTTCTAGCGTATCACCAGCTAGAACAAGATCTTCTTAGGGAGGTAAGACATTTCTTTATGGTTTTTTTCCTTACTCATTGGTGAACCGAATAAGTCGGCTAATAAATTTGGAAATATTACATAGGAACTTAACAAACGCCAACAGCAGCTGGAACAGGCTCACAATGTGCTGATAAAACAACATGAAATGACTCAAGAATTAGAGTACACTCAGCAGCGTGCTGTTCATCAGCTACGAGAAGATCAAGTGCGTAAGCTTCATCAGACTGAATTGACAAATCAACACGAGTACATGAAGCGTGCAGAATCAGAACTGAAGAAGAAGCACGCACTTGAACTGAAGCAGCAACCTAAAAGTCTCAAGCAAAAAGAGATTCAAATTCGCAAGCAGTTTAGGGACACGTGCAAAATTCAAACAGTGCAGTATAAAGCTCTCAAAGCTCAAATTTTGCAAACAACTCCAAAGGAGGAGCAAAAGTTAGTGATTAAAAAGCTAAAAGAGGAGCAAAGGAGGAAACTTGCTCTACTCGGAGAGCAGTATGAGCAAAGTATCGCTGAAATGCTACAAAAGCAATCCGTAAGTATTTTGGAAACTTAATTAACTGAGCGAAGCTAAATGTAATATGAGATGTGTGTCAATCAGATTCGACTGGATGAGTCTCAAGAAGTGGAGGCCTCACATTTGAAGGAAAAGCTAGAGCGAGAATTAGAGATTCTGATCGCATATCAGTCAAAAAACCGAATGCAAGCTGAAGCTCAGCGGGATCGAGAAAGAAGAGAATTGGCTGAACGTGTTTCAGTTCGTAGAGCACTCCTGGAACAGAAGGTGTGTGTTTCTGTGCAAAAAATATCGAAATTCCTGTTCGCTTGGGTGAAATTAAATCCTTCACAATTTAATTCTTTAATTTTAGATGCGAGAAGAACTTCAGCAGTTTGCTAGTGAACGAGCAGAGAGAATCCGACTCCTTCAAGAACGACAGATGAGGGAGCTGGAGCAATTCGACGAAGAATCCACTAGGAGGGGATTCAGGTATTAATTTTTAGCCTTACAAAGATATTGATTTTTTATCCCAGTTGGAACTCTGTAACAAAATTATCTAATGCCTATTGTAGTGCCCTTGCTCTGACTGAACCATCACGAGAAGCTTACCATGAAGACGACTCAAAATCAGGAAGTATGCTGAGTTTAGTTTATAGCACTAGTTCCACTTCCGTTGGTCCAAATAGCCTATGACAAAATAGATAGAATGGGTTCACATCTTTTTCGATTCGCTGTTCCTGTAGATGAGTTGTTCGATTGAGTAGCATGGACTCACTTTCAATCAAAGAATTCCATTTTAACCGATGACGATATAACCCGTGTATCAAATCTAAGAACTGTACTCTATTAAGACAGTGAGATTTTGGGAATACACATTAACTTGTTGAATGACAAGCAACAATTTTGAGACTTTTAGTGGACAAAGAATGAAGAAAAAATAATTTGCCTGCATTATCTGCATGTACTGTATTGTCAAAAGATTTTTTTTGGAAAATAGAAACAAAATTGTCTGTATCAATTAAGCTAATGTCAGTCAGAATTTGTCGTTGCTTGAAGGCTTCACAGTTGTTTTGTCTGCATACTGCATTTAGCTTACGTTAGCTTGACCTTGTCAATAGACTTTCGTGTTATTACGTGCTTATTTGCTCCTTCACTACTACGAGTTTGTAGCTTTATGTTTTTGAAATCAAGTGAATTGGACACTTTCGTAAGGCAAACTGTTGAGGTATGCTTAGTACAAGTTGCATGAGGCTAGTTAACTCGAGTAGTTAATTGTACTGATTCCCTTTCATTAGGCAATAGTCTGTGGATGGCTTAAGTTCACTTAGTGATAAAAAGTATAAAGTCTATGAATCCAGTTAATCTCTTAATTAAATTGATCATCAGACTTGAATCTATGCAGGTTGGCTCTCTATGCAAGTTAAGTTTGAGGACTAAATAGCGTTAGGAAGAAGAGCTCAATTAGTTCAGTCGACAATAGATACGTAAAGGTCATCTTACAAAGCAGCAGTCTGTCCGTCAGTACTATGCTGCAGCATCGTTCTGGTAGAGTTAGGCATTAGTGGCATTTTGTGCGTTAGTGGCTAGTGAGCGCATATTATGAGTAGCATTAGAGTTCAGGCAGGTTCTTTCGGAGTAGTAGGGCTTAATATTGTTGATGATGTGTGTTTTGTTGAAGTATTAAGATAACACTGAACATTTCAGGAGAATGGGATTAAGCCAGTATGGGTCTATCTCGGAGTCCGATGATTCCCAAGATGATGATGATTGCTAGGTCAGCTCTTCTTCTTCTACTGCTCTTGATCTTCTTCTGCCATGCCAAGACACAAAGCTAGAAAACCCTGTCTACGTTGTTATCGAACTCCTCTCTCTTTGTACCTTAACCTTTTGAAGTGTATTTGTAATTTATTTATGTATTGACTTGTAATGATTAATGACACGTTTGTAATCAACGTCTGTGTCCATGCCTTTTCTCTACTTTTTGTCTCCCCGTCGTTTATAATCGTTAATTCGTAAGTGTCGTCGTCAGTAAGTATGCTTGCGTTTGTTTTACGCTACTAATGGTGACGTACATTACGTGAGCTCTCCGCCGGATATTGTTGCAGCCGGTACTCTACGAAGGTGGAGTGCAAGTTACATCAACAGCCAACTGCTTTCGATTATCGATTCTTGGATCTTTCCATTTGCGAAATTGCGAAGTTGACTTCCATTACTTTAGTACGAAATGACTAACATGCTAGAATTAGGAATTCTTGCCTCAGTATACTTAATTTGAAAGGATGGAAATCGAAACTCGTCATCGTGCATCATCTATTAGATTCATCTAATAACTAAACAACCACTTCACAAGTAATTTATGAAACCACAATATATGCAGTACCTAATTTTAGGGGAATATAAAGAACTAACATCGCACTCCACCCTTAAGTTGTATTTGATAATAGATTTTGTAATAGAGGAGTTGACTAAACGGCTACTTAATATTATTATGAAGTTTAGCAAACAGACTTACGAACTTGCATAAGTTCCCAGTTATATTTATTGATAATGATTAAGACGAAGACTAATAATGATTCACTAGGAACGGGAAAGTTATGACAAATATCCCAATGTAAAAGAATTAATTACCCAATCCATGGCCATACGAAATGAATGCAACAAACAACCTTTTTAATGAAACGTTAACTGTAATCCTAAATGTAGAAGTGAGTGATGTACATGATCCACAGTTATGTCAGTTTGTCAATGTGGCCGGTGCCACGAAAGAGTTTAGTATCAACTTACTTGATTTTACAGTAAAATAAGCATTTTTTAAGTGACTTCTTTTCTATTAAACATTCTCTCGTTAATTAAAGTAAAATTTGCTAGTCAGTTATACTGGGCGCATGACATTGTGTTGATGTATTCTGTCCTTTCAGACTAAGACTTAGAATATGAAGTTAACAAGTGTGTGTGTGTGTGTGTGTTATTTATAGATTATTTGATACTTCGCAGATAATTTACACATCTCCCTTCAGTGGTATTATGAGTTCCCAGTTCTTGTGCTAATGAGAGTACGGTAGAGTAGGGGGGACTTATTTAGATTTTTAAAGTTTTACCCAGCATTCGGAGTGTTGTGGATGATGATGAACTTCAGCGGGTGTGAATGTAAATTAATTAGTAATTAATAAGGTTAGCATCAGCGATGCAACCGTGATGATTACAAGTTTATGAGTAAGTTAAAATGAAATTGTCTTCACAAGTGAAACAAGAGTTATGTAAAATGTATAAGAAAGTTGGTTTCGATTTCCATCCGAGTTTATTTAATTGGTGGACACAGATGACGTTATTGGAACCCTCTCTGTTCATTTATTATGAGGAAGGAAATAGAGAGAGAGAAGCTTAATGTTAATTAACCAAGATTAGCGTGAAGAAGCCAACCTACCTTAATACATACCTAAACTACCTACCTACGTATTTGAGAAAGACTCGAAGTTGGAGACGATTTCAGAAGACGCGTGCTGCTGCTGCTGCTAAAATATACTGCTGATCATTATGATGTTCGTATTTGTTAAACGTAAAATATAACAATAGTATTTCTTTGTAAAGTAATTATGTAAATTAACAATCAAACAAACTGTAAGGAGGAAGAAGAGAAGAGGGATTAATGATAGTTTTGTATAACCAATTGATAATGAAGAATAGTTACACACCACGACGACACATACCTACAACAATCTACACATAATAACTACGCTACACACAATAATGCTGTTTGACAGACCTCGTTTTATGACATCCATTCTAATATTAAGGGATTTTTTGTTTTCTTCGCATCAAAAAAAGCTTTCTGGAATTTATGTAAGACGCGAAATATTCGACTACTTGAAGGAAAAAGATTCTATGGAGTGACAATATAGAGGCTTTATCAAAAATTGTTTTTGATTGCTTTGATTTCTGTGTTAAATTTTGAAACTTATCTTATAAATGTAACTGATTAGATGAATAATTCGAAAAGATATATGTAAACCGAAAAAGTAGTGGAAATTGTTCGATTGTGAACGTCTGCCGCATGCAGACTTAAAGAACTAAAATTCGCAAAGAATAAGGAGGCTTGAATGTAGTTAGAGAAAGAAACAAGTTGTCGTAAATGATGAAAGATGATTCACGGTAAAGTTTGGAATGTGTTTCAAAAACTGGTTCAGTTGTATGAG
>JAQGAC010001360.1:0-14273 GCA_034696585.1 Isotomurus maculatus | reverse complement strand
CATCTTCCGATGATGAGTTGTTAGTCTTAATTCTAATTATGACAATTATGAGTTAAGACAATCATTCCTTGATGTAATTTTGTGAGAGCAAGTACTAATAAACTTACTCTCTTAAACTCTTACGTAATACATGAAAACTACTACAAGTCTCACTTCTCCTCACTGGATTTACATTTTAACTTCGTACACTTATAATGTGAAGCATAAGAAGTTTACCTTCGCAATTTCAGCGCTTTAAGTGTTGCGCGAGGCTTGCATCGTGCTCCAGAATTAAATTCCTTGCAAATATAAACCTTGGAATGGATTCGGAATTTCTAACTAATTCAGTTTTACCTGGGCAGGATTGGCATTCAATACATTTTAGTGTCATGTTAAAAGAAGCCTTACAACCAAATCTGAGCGCGCCAAGTGTTGCGCGACGCTTGCAGCGACCTTTGGAATATTAACTTTGTTAATGGATGACTAATTTCTATCTCATCGATTTTTGGCTGGGCAAGCAGGAGATTTCGGACAATTATAAAGTGAAATATAACAAGTTTATACATGCAATTTCAGCACTATAAGTGTTGCGCTACGCTTGCAGCGTCCTCTAGAATTTCATATTTGTCATAAGCTATGTTAAGGTTGTTGGTATGAAGTTTTTATTTAACCGAGTTTTTTCGGAGTATTTTTGAAATTGATAGAACTTTAGTCTTTGAATCGCCTTATCTGATGCTAAAACACAAACTTGAGGCGTTTTATGCAACTTGCGAGCCTTTCTTTACAATTTGTTGGAGAAATATGAGGTTCATGTTTTGTCCTTTCTTTATGGTATCACAAAAACCTTTCCGCTGATCCGCGTGTATGGATATGTAGTCAGGAAATACATTTTTTTAAATGTTGACATGCCCATCTCTGTCTCCCAGCCCCGATTTCTAGCCCCGGGGCCAACTTCACACCAATCAGTTTGTGTAGTGTTAGGGATGCCGAGGTCACGTCAACTGGGGGGACAACGGCAAAGACTAGCAACGACACATAAACAGGAGAATAGACACAGGATCTCGTAGTACACGCTCGTCCTTTATTCCTCCTCGACTACTCAGCAACGACTGACTCAACATCTGAATCAGGCGCGTATACAACATACACAACCTTAAACGTCAACACCACAGTTTCTTTTCGGCGTCCACGTCAACGACACCATACTACGGCATCCGTTGGAGAAGGAGTACAGCTGTCGACGTCAAGTGGCGCCATATCATTTTGAAGAAGTCTGAATTTCAAAAAACGAGAAGAGAGAGAAGGAGAAGTTGTTGAGCGAAGTAATGCAGGCATTGTTGAGGGAGAGACGCTAGACGTTTGAAATGCGAAGTTTCCCGCGCAATGAAGTGGACGTCGCTCAGTTATGACTGGAAATGGTGGGAAAGCTCGAAATCAAACGTTTCTGATTGTAAGTTTCTTGTGGTACTCACAATCTGTCCATAGAACTCACATGGAAACCATTAATATTGAGACTGATATTGTGAACATTTCACTCGAGTTTATTTCTGGATTTTACAAAACACCATAAGCACACAAGTTGTAGTTTCATTTTTTGAAAAGTCATTCATTTCATAGGAAACGTCAGAAATTCTAAAACGCACTCTAATTCCAGATAATTTTCACTTATGTTTGATTCGAATTGTTCCTCCTTGAAGAAGTTATGACTTCCAAACTAGGATATAAATGTTTAACACGAACAAATCCAATTTTGGCTTCAGCAGTTTTGCCTGACTTTCAGTTTAGTTATTTAGTATGTTTATTTGAAATCGACTGTGCAACGAATGAGCCAATGTAGTTAACCCTTTTTTATCTTATTAACTTCAAATTATTAATTGTTGATACTTTTGGAGGGATGGAAGGTGTTCTGTTTTACTTCGGGATGTTGGGGGTCCGTCCCTTGTGGACGTACATGTGAGTGGAGCAGTGAGGAGGTTCGATTGCCCCATCGCTACTTGTCCCCTCGTTCTTAGGTTGCTTGCAGCGTCTGCGGAGTTCCCAAACCTTCCTCACGGGATATCCAATAGAGCCGACTATGTCCACTGCTTCTGTTCAACAAAGAAAGTCAGTGAATTAACACAAGCGTGAGATCAAAGGAACTGCGGGTCTCTTGTTCTGACTTTTGACTCGAGGGTAGTTGGTCTCCAAGTATCTCCTCGTCTCTTCGTCCCAGACGAGAAAGAAGAAGAGAAGAATCGGATGGAGGTACATCAAAATATCTCCCAGAAAATCAAATTGACAATGTCTGGTGTGCCTTGGCACGAAGGAAAAGATGTCGGGAATCCATTGGAGTCCCAACAGGAGAAACAATTTGAAGTACAACAGAAACCTGAAGTAGAAAGAAGTCGACGTTAGGTTTTCACTAAATTAAAAATGCAATTCAAAGTCTCACGTCTTTTTCTGATTTTTGATATCACTGGAGTGCTGAGTAATCCACAGCTTCACGGCAGTCGCGACAAACAGAAAAAAACTGATGCAGACGAAGCCAATCATTAAACCCGAATGAAGGTTCGCCAGCACTCGTGACATTTCTGGTTTATTTTCATTCAAATCATTCAAGTCATTCGAACTGGAAATCAGTAGCTGTCTGGTGAGATGGACTCCGACCAAGACGGTTGAAAGTGTGAAAGTGAATGTGACGTAACCAAAGAGCCATTTTCCACTTTTCCTTCCGGGCCGAAGGAATCTGGAGGAATGAAACGCAGGAGTGAGTTTAGATGGACCCAACGGGACTCACTTGGCAGTGCCGTACGTAATGTTGAGCCAAACGTCGAAGCACAAGACGCTCATCCACGACATACGCGTTGCAGAATGACTTTAACATCGCTACAAACCAAAAGAAGCGGGTAGTTCCAAAAGTACAATAATTAAGCTTGGAAGCACATACCGACAATTATGAATACGGTGAAGGTTGTAGAGGTCAGTTTCAAGTTGTCTGCGATTGAGTCGAGGGCGTACGCGATAGTGATGGATATTGAGTAGGCGACGATGGAGTAGCGCAGGACCGGCTGCTTGTCCTTCCTCAAAATGTAAACCACTGCAATCACCACGGAGAAGAATCCGGAGATAATAGGTAACAGTAACATTATCCATGGTATCGAATCCTGTGACTTCGCGCTACACACCCTTAGCCCTAACGCAGTGTGTGACACACTACAGGTTTGAACTTCCGTCAAATTGCATGTAAAAACTATTTAAATGGTACCGTGGTACCTTCTAATGCAAAATGACTGCCAAGAGTAACGGCCCTCTCGCAGGATAAGATCCCCATCTTCGTCGAAATATTTTTCCGTAGGGTTTTCGATATCCAGAATGAAGTTTTCGTACTCATCAGGACACACCTCAAATGGACCGACCTTCCCAGTGATGAGTCTCACTGCAACTGCCTCCTTCCTATCTAGACTCGTGTTCGTGAAAAGACTCAGGGGGAGTTGGAGGTGTTGGTTCGGGTAGTCGAGGTCACTGCAGGCGGGGAAGCTGATCGACTTCGGATACAAAGTTCCCTTAAAACGAAAACTACAGAAGTAAACCACCACATTTTCCTCATCTTCTGAAGTTCCTTGTTGATCTCGATGTGAGCTCTCCTCAGCTACTCCGTTAGTTCCGTCGAAGCAGAAGTAGTCCAGCACCAGCGTCTTGTTATCCTGTTCAAAGAGGAGACGTCCGTTCTCCAACAAGTTCAACCTGCAACGTCACTTTTTCTCAGACTCCGTTTGTTAACGCATAGATTTATGATAATTTACGATCCCTCGTCCTCCAACTTGAAACGGGAAAACGTGCAGGATACGTCTGGGTCCAATAGCCTTATACGGTGTGGATTGAATCCCCTCTGATGCAAACGAGTCCGGTTGTCTGCTCGTAGAATGTTGGATGTGTATGGGTCCCAGGGTTTCTTCCCCAGATTCGGCGTCGAACAGAAGTCCATGAGGGATTCGTTGTGAGAAGTTGGGCGTGTGGTGAGAATACTCTGATGACCTCCACAGCAACGTTTAATGTAGGGGTATCAGTAGTAATAAATAATGGTATTTCGCTCTGCGAAAAACATAATGGAAAAAGGAACCAAAATTTGCATTTATTTGCATGAAAAATATATTTTCGGGTGAGCAGATAGGAAATTTCAACAAACAACAAGTAGCAGCCACATTTATTGTTCGACGATAATGGCATTGGGAGGGGAATTAACGTAGATGGGAATGATGGGATTAAGAAGTGGGTTGTCTGGGCGATTTGGGAGCAGAGAACGGTGAGAGTGGAGTTCTATTTCCTCCGAATCCTCCAGAAAGTCTTGGAACGTGTATTTACGTCCACTCTTTCTGCCAAGTGTGTAAACGTGAGATGGCTTCACGTTCATCCACCACCAACGTCCAGCATATCCCAGCATAATAAATTGTATTATGCACACAATGAAGAAGACAATAGATGCTAAAATATGAAATGGGAGTGTGTGTTAGGTTGCATATTAAACACTTTATGCACAGAACTAACCATACTCCCATGATGACGAAGTTGACTCCACAAGATCCTGAGTAACTGGTGGAGGAAGCACAAAAGGAGGACAAAGTGAGGAAAATACTCCTTCAGGGTCCCCTAAAATTTCGCGTGTTGAGTTGACACAAAAATGAGTTTTTGTGTCGAAATACACAAAAAAGCATTCTTGCTGAATGCAAGGAATGCAAGAAAGACTCGCACTGCAGTTCATGATGTGAATGACAGTTGGAAAGGTAGAATATGGATTTGATGTTTCATTATCTTAATTTAATTAAGATAAAATCTACCTTTTTGATCTTTCTTAAATAAGTAAAGAAGAAGTTCAGATTTCAAGTTCATCGACTTAAGTAAGTCCTTGTTACATCTTAAATTTTCTGACAGGTTATTTGGAGCAGGAAAACTGAATCGAGTACGCTAATTAATTGTAATTAGCAAAGTTGCTTTAGCAACAATGGTAATGCTCCAGGTAACCTGAAGTAAAAATTTACTCTCAACCATTCAAGATGAACTTTAAGTAGGTTATGAAATGTACATGGAAATTGTGAAGCTTACTTATGAAGAGACTTATGTGATGCTGGGACTCATTTCTTAACTGACTGAAATGCACTACGGTTTACAGTTACAAGTTCTTAATAGAATCTTTCTCATGAAATGTAATTCCTTCACGACCTATGACATACCGCTCTAATTACAAAAAGCGCTTGGAAGTGATGATACATTCATCATTGTTCTTTTGCTCGTTTCTCATTGCACATCTCTGGAATCGCAAGTGATTATTCACAATGTACTTTAAAGTCAGAATTTTGATTTTATTGTGCTTGGTACTCATTGTTGAATCGTGCCAATTGAAACCACTGTGTTCGGAATGTGTTTCAAGTGACTGCTTGTGGGTAATCAAGAAGGATGGGAATGGGTTGGGTCAGTGCATCAGCAAAGCAGAATACATACCCCGAATTGTTCGTTCTACTTTTAAAAGTCTTTCGATGTGTGAAAAGTACAAGATTACGGAAGGTGAGTCTTTTAACTTGGTATCCCTTACTGCAGCTCAAGTACATTATGCCATTAATATTGCTGTAGAACGAATAATAAGACTCAACATCCGAGGAGAGGCTCCTTACAATCGCTCAAACACCAACACATCAATTGAAACGAAAGTTTCTGAGGACACACGGAAGGCGGCTTCTTTTGCCAAAACAGATTCCCATAGTAGCGCTAACATGTCAATTAAAATTTCCACAACGACACAAAGACCAACGACTGCAAGATTGGTTGCGATTGCTCCCTCAACTGATTCTAACTTTTCCCGAATTGCAATTAATAATTCTAGATCACTGGACACAAAGGTGACCAATATTTCAACTTTGGCACCGACAAAGCTAAACTCGGTTACTGTACCTACTGCATTTTATAATCAATCAAAGAATTCACTGAATGCAAGGAAAAACGAAAGCTTTTTTAACTCTGTTTCGGCTGGTTCAAGCGTTCAAAACAAATCCATTAAAAATGAGAGACTTTTACATCTTTTAAAAACGGACAGAAATGTTTCACAGAGCATTCAGTTGGTAGATACTAGGCAAGAGAGGTTCACATCCAATACCACTATAACAACACAAAAGCCACACACAAACAGGCATGCACAGAATGAAACTGTCTCAGTTTCTATCGCTGATGAAAATGTTGAACACTCAACACAACAGCCAAAAATAATGGGGGAGCCTGAGACTGTGGATCGTGAGACCAATCTTCAGCCTGGTGACGTACAAACAGAGGGAAAATTGAACAGTGAGTGTTGACAGATGTTTATTTTGCATTCATCGATTAAGTAATATCATACAAATTATTTCAAATTTTCAGAGAATCTAGAAGGTCACAATTTCGCAATCAACGTAGAAGTGAACCTTGTTAACAATTTTGGACGACCAGGCAAGTGTTCAGACTCGTAAATATTAATAATTTTAAATATTTGTCACTACAGTTCGTAATTATTCTGTTCGACAGTTCTGTTCGAGGGGGGACGCAATCGAGCATTACACTCGACACGAAGCCGGCCGTTCGCAGGTGACAACCCAGAGAGCGAGTTTTCATGCAAGGTAAAATTTTAAAATTCAAATATCTGTCTTTCCGTGAGACATAGATTAATGAGTTTTATTTTCTCTTAGGGGTTTCAAAGAAACCGAAAAAATCGGTGGCTTTATTTGATGTGTAAGGGACAGGATGCTAGCACCAAGGAATCCTACCTTGAAGGCGATGACAAGCTTTTCCGGTGGGTTCAAGATTTTCCATACCAGGAATTGCTTAAATCTTGCCCCCTGCTCTGTTACCAGGCGAAATATTGCTAAATATATTTTAAAATATTTCCAGCATTGTATAATTTTATCTCAAATCAAGTATATAAGCTTCGCTTTAAGTAATACCAATTACTTGGTAGAATGCATTCTGCTTCTGTCTTTGGTGCCGAAATAAACAGACGAGTTCGTCTTGTCACTTTGCCACCACCTGAATCGCTCCCTGTAGTTCCTAACGAACAATACCCTTCGTATATTTTTTCACGACACCGAGAATTAAGCCAATTGCCTACCATACATTTTTTTACCGACGAACTAACTCAAAGAAGATTTTGCAAGCTCCAGTTTTTCGACCTTGTCCATCTACAGCCTGTTCCGTCAAGTTACTTCTTTGAGGTTCCAGTAGAGTTTCATCCCGCTACTTTCCCTGAAATTCATCAGTCTGAGACTCCCGACAGCACTTCGCCATAATGGAAGCCGTAACTCCAACCACACCGCTGTCTCCTCACACTCAACAAACTTTTGCTGGCTTGGAATCCAACCTTAACGAAATAATCGACAACTATGTGTGCCAGATGTCTGCTGCTCAAGAGGCTGAAAGTTTAAGAGAGCAGTTGCATCAGGAGAAGGAGACTCGGGCATCTCTGGAAATCCAGCTTCGTGGATTTTCCGATGCCAATTCATCAATTAGGAGCAAACTCCAAGCAGCAATGGATGAGGTTGAGCAGCTCCGTGCTAAGAATATCCAGTTGGAAGCTGATGAAAGAAAGGCAACGGAGAGAGCTAACGCTGCGACCGAGCGGAATATGCACTTAGAGTCAAGTGCGTATGCTCTGAACCAGCAGCTCCAAGGAAGTAAGAAGGAAGTAGCCGTTGTGAAGTCAAGCATCAACAACCTAATCCAGAGTCAGATGGCGCAGCTTCATGCTCTGCAGAATGCGTACAACTGGTGAGTCGTTACTTTTTTTTATGCTGAGTACAGTGTGAAAATGCTTGTTCTGTTTAGAAGGAATTCAAAGCGGAATCTAACCGGATGGTTTGATGCAGAACATTTAGAACTCATCGTTCAGCAGATAATAATTTTTAATAAACGCTTAAATGCTTGATAAATTTTATTCAAATCTTTATTCGACTTATTAATAATCAAAACAATATAATTTGTATTTAATTGTCTAAAATCTTCATCTTGTTGTTGGGTAGGGCGAGTAGCTCAGATTCAATGGTCCTCCTGCCGTATTGAAATAAAATTTATTATGGATGTGTTATTGCTGTTTAATGCTTTCAATATTTTCTTACGGCAACATGAATGTGAGATTTTACTCACCATTTACAACAGGCTTGTTCCACAAAAGCTCAGCATCTGCACATTTGTTAAGATCCTCAATAGTTGGACTAGGCTTGTAGATGTTCACTCCAGCCTCATCTGCGTCCTTAGTTTCTTCGTTATTCGCACGGATGTACGCCAGAAATCTAGCCAACAAACTGGCCAAGTAAAGAGCCTGTGGGACAGTAAAGGAGGAGCTTACACCCTGCCAATGGTTTTTGAATTTCGACTCTTTTGGAATCAGCATCCGAATGAAGTAGCTCCCATTAAGGTCCTTATAAGGACGCAGGATAAGCGATTTCCCAGGTGTACTTTTGCAGTAACATCTGTTCCAATATTCTGCATTTTTGTATGTTGATTCCTCGTCGAGGAATCTTTCCTGCACTGAGCGTTCTGAAGATATGGAGCATTTCCTAATATCCTTCACGAAGTCCTTGATGGTTTGAATGACGAAGTCAATATCTTTGGCTGGAAACTTAAGATAGCTATCGCTACCTTCACTGTTTTCTGTAACCTTCATGGTCCTTTTGAGACAAACTACCCATCGAAACTTGGTAGTTTCAAAGAATAGTCTAGCCATAAATGGTCCAAACTGGAAGGAGTCAGGGCCCTTAAAAAAATTAGCTTCACGTTCCGGGGGTGAATCCGAAGTCAGAAGACGTGTGGTTTCGTCATCACTAAAGTTCATAGTTTGCTCCATTTTGCTCTGAAGGATGTATTGCTGTGTCCAAAGATGATATGAGGTGTACTACAGAATTGTCAACATTTATACTACTCGTGTTAAAAGAATGATTGACAGCTATTGGGAGATATGTAAATCAAAATATTCTGGATAGATCTTATTGACGTCAGTAGTTTTGAGTGGCAGGTCCTGCCTTTGACTTGTTATTCTTATAAAACGCACTTTATTTCGCAGCGAATCATTCACAACATGATTGCTGAGTTCGTCGGTGACAATAGACACTTTTGGGATTTTCATTCTCGAATTTTTGAGAAGGAAATAAAAGATTACGAATCAATTTTTCGGAAAATTATTTGTTATAAGGGTCCCGGGTTTGTCCCTTCCGAACTTAATCTCCCTTGGAATAAAGAACAAAGGAGGATTCTTAATCATTTTAAATCGACTTGCTGTAATTATTACAATAACCAGTCTGGATCTGTGCAGATTTGGGGCGAATCTGGAAGTGGGAAAACTGCCGTAATTCATCAGGTACGATTTATTTTGCACGAGTGCAAAGTAAAGTATTTATTTACAACTTTATGTGGAGTTCTTGCGGCAAAGAATCAGTACACAACTTTTCACTCCGCTTTAGGGGTTTATAATTGTGACAGTTCTTGGTTTGAACTTTACAGTAGACATTTTATAACTAAAAATTGTAAGGTTTTAAAAGCCCTTAGAGACCTAGAGTATTTTTTTATAGACGAAATAAGCGTATTATCTTCGTCCGCCGTCGCATATTTAGATTTTGTACTTCGTTCAGTACGAAAAAATGAAGAGCCGTTTGGAAATGTTAGAGTGGTCTTTGTTGGAGACTTCTATCAGTGTCGACTTGTCATTGGCGACAAAAGCTTAATCGACGAAACTGATTGTAGTACTCCTAAACTTATTTTTGCTCAACGAGGTCGAGACCTATTTAAAGCTGTAGAGTTCCAGTTTAAATTGTTTAGCAGTGAGAGGCACTCCGCAGATAAACCCTTTTTAGATTTACTTAGAAATGTGAGGCGTAAAAAGGTTTCTGATGAGAATTTAACATCTCTGTGGTCGAGATTAATCTCTAATGTTGATCTAAACGAACAGAAACTATTTGATGATTCCGTTATAGTCTGTCCGAGGAATGTTACAGTTAGGGAGTACAATAGAAACGCAATAACGAAGTTCTCAGACAATAGGATTGTCATTAAGCCAATTATTAAGAAAACATTAAGTCAATTTCAGATGCAGGATAACCATCAACTTGAACTAGCGTTAGGTTGTCCTTTAATGCTAAATGTAAATTTTAATGTCAAAAATTCAATCGTAAATGGGCTGGTTGGAAAACTTAAGGCAGTCCTTTTTAAGAACGGAAGGCCAAAGGTGCTTATGGTAAATTTTAACGCCAAAAATATTCCATTCTTGCAGAACGGCTGCGTACCCATTATACCGAAGTGGATTACAGTGGGATACACTCCGTTCAACCAACCTGTTAAGGTTAAGCAGTTTCCTGTGAATTTGTACTTTTCCACGACAATATTCAAGTTCCAGGGAAGCACGTCGGAGAAAATAAGAATACTATTTGACTCTAAAGAATACCACAGTGGGGCGACCTACAGTCAGTTATCCCGTGCTAGAAAATTGACGGATATATTAATCTTAGACAGTAGTATAAGCTTGAGGCGCTTTTTTTCTCCAAGTTTCTTTAAAGATTTGGAAAGCGAAAAGGCAGAAGCTAAAAGGCTTGAGATTTTTGATATTATATACTCGGACGGGCTGACTGAAGAAACTACTTTCTGATAATGCCTGATTTTACTTGTGCAGATTTAGACGATTTGATTTTTGCAGTACAAGCTTTAGATGACATAAGAGGCCACTTAGAGCAATTGTACGTTGATTTGTCAGGTGAATTAATCCAAGTAATAGGAATTCAAGGTTCAAGGCACGACCATACATGCGAGTTAATAGCAGAATTGGATGTAATTGATGCTGTTTTCGGTGACTTATCCGACCTAGACTGGATTTTTAACCTTAGTACCGAAACTCAGTACTCGTACCTAGAGAGACTAGACAATATAAGAAAAACTTTAAAAGCTCTTTACGAGTTATTATCCGGAGTACTTTTACCAGAAATAAACATTCTTGAATCCTTCCAATCACCAGTTGAACAGTATCAAACAGAGATCGTCGTATGTCAAAATTTAATGGAATCTATTTTTTATCACTTCGACAAAGACCATAATTTAATAGACTTACCTGAATGGCGTAATGAATAACAACTTTAATCGAAGAATTTATAGGCAGTGGCCAAGTGTGTGCATTCGACGGAATTGTGCTTGTCATTACTTTAATTTCTATAAATTTTTGCAACAGAATACGTTGTGTTTTTGGTGTTCCAACCAGAACTTTCCACATCCACACCCCAAGAAAGTTGGTTCTGAAGCAGAAGATTTAGAAGATAGACTTGAAACTCTAGAAGTGACAGATATTTATTCGTTGTATCCTGAGTATCTAGACCACTATCTTCCACGCATCATCACATGTGAAAGGATGCAAGAAATTCATCTGAGTACAGAAGAAGATGTATACGATGGACGAAATTCTCAACTTTCAGAGGGAAGCTTCTGACGGTGCTGTGTTTAATAGCCCCATAATTTACTTCCAGTGTAGGTTTTGCAATTCCTTTTCACGTAGAAATGAACACTTCATAGAAATTCGACGATCGAGAGATTCTACAATAATAAGTTTTGTTATAAGGTGCGATAAGTGTGATAGAATTGTTTTAAAAAGCATAAAAGAGATAAAGCACTATAATAGTACAACTTGTATGATAAGTGAGAACACTTCTTGGTAGTAGTGTACAACACAATGAATGCTAACACCTGTGAAAGACGTAATTTTAGTGCAGAAAATAATGCATACGTTTGTAGGTTGTGTTTAATGGCCCACACGAGATTCATTCACAAAAGGATTTTTGAGATGAATAACCACGGAAAAGTGTTCTCAATTGCTGTTTATTGCAAAGAGTGTCACGGAAAAGTTTATTCACAGGATACTGAAGTTTTCCTTCCTCAGTATGATTATCCTTCAGTAATTTTAGAAAGTAAGTTTAGACCTTGGAAAAGAGATTAAATATGTCAGGAAAATTCCACATTTCCCCTAAAATTGTACATACGTTTGTAAATAACCGACGTAAAACAGATTTCTATTGTAATTTTAGACGGTGCAATGTTAAATTCCACAAATATTTTCTATATGAAATACACTGTCATAAGGTTCATTTGTGTAACAATTGTAAAAAATATTACTGTAACCTTAAAAATCACAAATGTATTGAAAATCCTGTAGTTGGTGGTGGTGAAGAAGAAGAAGTAGAATTAAATCTAGATAGGCTTAATACAAAACAAATTCATCTTGTACGTAAGGGACAAGGAAATAGTCTTCTGCTTTTTGAGTCTAAGTTTAAGACTCATCTAGACAGCTTTTCTGATGCTATCCAGTACATTTACGATGAGCTGATTAAGATTATTGAACATTTAATTCAAGCATTTGAAAGTTTTCGAATGAGTATATCTTTCCACACAATACTTGAAAAGGTTGAAAATGGACAACTGAGAGAAAGGATTTATTACACTCCGTTTATGATTTATTCTAACATTGAGCTAGTTGAATCCAAGCTTCAAAATGTTATTAACTACGTAGAGTCTAGCATTGAATTTAATTCTAACAAAGAAGGAAGTGGATACTCACTTCATTCCGTTTCGAAAGTGGAGATAAAGGTAGGGGAATATCAGGCTATACAAGTTAAAGGATTTATTCCTCTTCCAAAATCTTTGGATAAACAGAAGAGGAACTTAATAAATATAAAAACCGTAGAAGATCATTGTTTTCCTTATTCTGTGATAGCACTATTATTTGTAGATCATTTTGTAAAAGAATACTTCCCACATAAAAGGTCCGTCTCAAATCTATCGAAGAAGGAAAAACAGCAATTGAAGTTAATTCTCCAGAATCCTAAGAAATATAAACCTGTTGTAAAGTATTTAATTGAAAATTCTGTAATTTCCAAGGAAGATTTTTTTATTGTTCCAAGCTTAGAAGACGTATATTTGTTCGAAGAAAAGAATAAAATAAGTGTCCTTATATTAAAGTACAGAAATAATTCCTTTTATCCCATAAAAAATATAGACAAACAACAGAATGCACATGTCGACCTACTCTTGCTTGAGAATAGCACTTCAAACAGTTACCATTTCGTAGCGATTACCAATTTGAAAGGATTATTAGGACACACGAAGTCTACAGATGTTTGCCGAGTATGTATGAGGCCGTTTTATGTAAGTATAGAAAGCCATCGTATAAAATGTGCTGGAGCTGGCTCAAAAGTAGTAAACTTCCCTAAGAAAATTCACTTTGACTTTAACCAACATCACATGCGTCTTCCCATTGCATACAAGATATTTTTTAAGATTTCAGTATATATTTCTCACAAGAAGGATTCAGAGTTGACCGCTGCTTCGTTCAAAATTGTTGTTATTTCCCCTTCGAATTCAATTGTAGATTCAATATATTGTGACAAAGGAGATATCATGCAGTCGTTTTTCAAAACTTTGATACAGTTGGACACTTTTTACAAGAAAAAATCCATGGAGGAGAAGATCCCACTTGTAGTCACAGAGAGCATGAGAAACGAATACAGCACAACAACAAATTGTCCCATCTGCAAGAATAAATTTGGAAATAAGTCCAAAAGGAAAGTCTATCACCACTCACATACAATTAGTTCATTGAATACAAATGAATCTAATTCTTATTTTGCAAATAGGGTAATATGCTCCTCGTGTAACATTAAAATGGCTCAGAAAAGCGTAGTTATAATTGGGCATGATATAGCGCAAGTTGAAATTCATTTGATGTTGACTTCTATGACCACGGAGCAAATAAAGCAAGTAAAATTAATTTGCAAAAACTCAGAAACTGTTGTCGGCATTGTCATAAACCAGACTAGAATAGTAGACTTACGTCATTTTCTTGATGCCCCAGTAGACGAATTGGTGAATAGCTTATCATCGAGAAACTACTATGAACGAGACGGATTGAAGGAGAATTTCCCAATTTTTTATCAAGGAATGCGTAGCTATTCAAATCTCTTTCTATTCTTTCAAAAGTTTTCCTTGCCACAGCGATGGATGAATTCACCTGATTGTTTAGATAAGCTTGAATTACCAACCGATAGCAAGTCTTTCCATAATATATTTACGGACTCCCCAGAAACGCAAAAAGTCATCGAACACTCTGCGTTCATATTTGAGAATTTCTGCACTACCTTTAGAGACTACTTAAATCTGTACGTAACAAGCATGTTACTTTTAACTTGTGACATTGCAATTGAGTTTGCAGCCTTCATGCAGAATCATTTTCAACTCTATCCTTATCACAGTAACACTTTAATGACATTCAACTTCAA
>JAQGAC010001359.1:0-14274 GCA_034696585.1 Isotomurus maculatus | reverse complement strand
GCAGTGGTGAAAATTTCCAGAAATATACTTTTTCTGGATTTCCCCTGCCAACGGCTTTTGTATGTTTCCTCCTTAAGCAGTCACAGTGCGCGACTTAATCAACACATAATGTTGGGTTTCCGGGGGGCACAACAAAATCGCTTTTCGGACGAGCTTGCAAAATTTCAAAGGCATGGCTCTAGAAGAGGCCGAGATAATTGAGTTCCATCCTCGACAAAAAGAAGTCCAGATGGACAGATTACGTACTCCCATAAGCCCAATTACCTGGGCTAACAACCTACCCACTCTTATTGCAGGCTACGTGACGGTGGAGGCAAGCGGAGAAGGGTCAAAGCAGTTGAGGAAGGAAGTTGTGGAAATCAAACCAAATGCAGTAAAAATTCAGGAGATGCGAGTGACTCTTGTTAAACCAGGGGCACTCAAAGTATCCGGTTAGTTTAATTTTTCATGTGGACTTACAGCCAAGAAGACAATCACGGTATATACAGACGGTATGTCTTGAGTGGCTTGATGACGAATCATTAAGAATCAAAGTAAACGAAGACATAAAAGAGATATTGGCCTCAGAAATACTCAGGAAGGTGAATCGCTAGTCAAGAGGAATTGTGGGCAAGGAAGAATTAATGATAATGGAATTGATAGTAAATTACGTACCCATAATTACGTACTCGAATGTGAGTAATGGACATATCTTATTCGATGCATCTGTGACACGTCATTTGATTTTTCACGAAAGCAATGTTCAGAATGTATTTCCAAAGTTTGGAATAAAGAAATATGCACTTTATTTTTTAAAGTACTTTATGTAACAAGTGGTCAAGTTGGTTGTATACATAGAAGATTAGAAGATGTGGCTAAAACTATGTATAACGTGATTGAGTGTTGCAGTTGTTTCTTATATGAGGCGGAATTCTAAATCGTCCTCACAGCTAAATGGATTAAAAACTTAATGAGATATCCCAAGTTTCCTAACCAGTGTTGTTAAGAATGAACATGCATATGATTTAACTTAAATGATATTTTATTACAACAAGCATATAAAAGGTTGGGCAATCGTATCACCTCTGTTTGGAAAATTTGCCGATATAAACTCAAGTTGGCAGGCTCCTTCAGGGCTTTGTTAATATTTCTGGGCTTAAACCATGCGCACGCAGAACCTACTTAACGACTGTGTAAAAACTCAAATTGTGTGTCACAGATGCATGGAATCAGATATATACTTTGCACGCATTAGAATGCGTATGAAAATTACTGTTGATTCCTTTCCCAACTATTCGATACAACAGTTCCTTTTACTAACTGTTGCTGACTAACGATTCCTTTACTATCAAATCCTATTCCCTTCTGGAACAATACATCAATAATAGAACAAAGCAATACCATTTATTGTGTAATCAGTTTCAAAAGGGATAGGTGATTATAATATGCTACTGCAGACAATAAATTTCTACAATAATAATAGTTTAAATTGAACCACGTATCTAAAACCGGCTGCTATTGCTATTTGGGGAAATGTATTTCACAAGGTGTTACTCTGAATTCGTTATCGTAATAAGAATTTTTATTTCCAATGGTATACGGATCTGAAAGTAAGGGAATCGAACGTTAAAGAATTGGAATGAAGCAATTGAAAGTGATGGAATCGAAAGTCAAGGGAATGAACAGTAATTTGGAATTAAATTTCAATTAAAAGTCATGGATTTCAAAGCAAAACGTGAAAGAACAGGAACTCCATGTGCATAAAATATTGGCATAAGTAATATGATGTTTATTGCCTTTCATTAAACAACTACTCATATTGTCATTGTAATTCAGTCAACAGGTAAAAGTACATTAAAATGAGTAAATTAAATTAACACAAAGTTACTACAACTACACTGTCTAAAAATTCAAAAAGTCTGAAATTGGTACATACTGGTGTTTCTTTACTGCAAGTTTTAGTCTCAAACCGACTGAATATTCCTAGTGTCATCGGTATTAATTCGTTTTCAGACTATAACTTGCTGTAGAGGAATACTATGATGTATCAATTTTAAACTTTCTGACCTTGACCTTAGCACTCTGCTATTGGATATTTAAAACATTTCTAGAACAATCATGGTCACAGATGCCACCTACTTAACTGTTTTTCTAAAAAAATTCCTATATTAGTAGTAATCCTATTGTGGTACAACCAATTATGTCCAACTACCCACAACGCCAAAAGCGAATTAAATCTCCCCAATTAATGAAAAATTTGTAATTGGTTCAGGAGTAATTAAAAAAACGTAGTAGGTTGGTTATCTTAGGATGAGATTTTCCTTCTGTGTTCCACAAAATTAAATTGTGTAATTTCTATCATCTGTCTACCTGAAGTTCAGTGCCCACTAAGTATTTAACAAGCACGAAAATAGAAATGTTATTAGGAAATTACCATTTGTTTTGCTACTTGTTCCTGCATTGCAGTGCAAAACAACTTGTGTGACCTCTGTTGGGGCGACGATTCGGGAGACGGCTAAATTTGGAAATACGAATTCACGTTTGATTTATGCGATATGCTAAAACTTCGAAGAACAAAAAATGTACTCTGTTTATAAATTGTCACAATGTTGATAAGTTGAAAATGTTTTCCCCTAACGAGTTAGATTTGAGAAACAATGAAGTGGAAATGTTAAGCCGAGGTTTAGTTGATGAAGCGTTATTTTACAGTGGAAAATGAATAAGCCATGATGTGACGAGTATGAATTAAATGAAGATACTAATTCACTATGAACGTGACTAATGTTTATCCTTGTATTTCGTGGAAAAGGTTCTCTAAGCAAATCTCATATTTTCGTTAAATGTTCTTACTGACATGTTCGTGAGTAATAACATTCATTAACTCAGTAATTCCTACATGAAATATTTAATTATGGAATGATCCATTCAAATGGAAGAGATGATGTGGTTTGTTTTGCTGAGTTTCCTTTGGGAGAGTCAACAGATTAAATCAACGAGAGTGGAGAGGCTGCGAGTGAGGCTGAGGGAATCCCGTTTGGTTGGCTGACGTCACTGGGCTACGAGGAAAAGGCAACGGGACTCTTTCGTGGAATCCTCAGGAGGCCAAGTTCCTCGGGAGAGAACAAGTCTTCAGCAGCCTCATTCCTCAGAGTCTGTTGGGACGGAGAGTGTTGAGGTTTCTGTTATTCAATTTCTAAGAAGACGAAGAAGATGAGGCTGTTGTGGGTGTGGTTGGTTGTGGGAGTGGTGGGGGGAGCGAAGGGGGAGGGGGAGGAGTTTCGTAGCCATAAGGAGGCAGCCCAGTTGATGGTGACGAATTTGTTGGCGAAGATGGAGTGCGTGGGGAGTCGGGAGGTGTGCAGGGACGCATTCGTCTTCGCAGCCACTTCGTTGAACGAAGTGAGGAGTGGGGGGGAGTTGGAGGTGCTGGTGAGTTTGGAGGAGTCCCTCTACCCCCAAGTGACCTTTGACCTCGTTCTCCGCAGTGAACGGCTGGGGGCGTTGGATGAGGAGAAGGTCTTCGCGAGGGAGGAGGTCACTCTCGAGGTCAATGAACTTAGGAGAGTGGTGCTGCGGGTGAGTGACCTCCCATGGAAAACGGCATATTTGGTCGTCGCGGGACATCCGACCGGACAACCTGAGATAAAAATACACCCGTCCTCTTACACGAAGATAACGAAAGTGACCTCTGAGGTGGAAGTGTTTGTGCAGACTGACAAGAAAGAGTACGTCCCTGGAGACACTGTCAACTACCGCGTTGTGGTTGTCGACGGAAATGTCGACAAGACGCCGAAATTCGCCCAAGTTATTTTAATTACTGATTCGGAGATTCGGCTGCCGTGGGCCGAAGTCCCGAAAAGTGGAATTGTGAGTGGAAACTTCACCTATGAGGGCCAGAGCGACGTGAGAGTGCGGGTGACTTCGAATGTGACCTCCAGTGACTCCTCCGTGGAAGCCTCACTCCCACTCTCCTTGTCCGAACCTGAATTCCTAAAGTTGCTATTTCCTGTCACGAAAATAATGTCTGTGGCGTTGGAGGGGCTGAGCGACGCCTACTTCTCGCAGCCGCGGGTGAAGGGGCGCGTGACGTTGACGTCGTCCGAGGGACTTCCGCTTGAAGGCAACTGCAACGTCACAATCAGACGTGGCGATGAGAGGGGACAAAGGCTGTTGGGAAATGACTTGGGGGCGAGAAGTGAGGCGGTGGAGTTGCCAGCGGGAGAGTTTGAGTTCGACTTGGTGGAGGAGATGGGGGCGGAGTGGGAGGGGGCGGGTGAAAGAATGAGCATGCTAATTAAGGCGAAGTGCAGCCACGCCCTCTCGGGAATCGTTGAGGACGTAACTCAGTCGATTAACATTTACAGGAGCCTCTTCAACGTGGAACTGCTGTCGGTGGGAGGTCCCTTGCAGACAGGAAACTCCTCCCACCCGGAAAGGGTAGTGCTGAGGTTCCTGGTGGAACGGCGGGATGGACGCTCCGTGGAGGAGGAGGAGCCTTCGAAGGGACTCCACGTGGAGCTTCTCCTCTCCGAGGAGAACTTGGAAAGACTCCGCCCCTCGGCCACCAACTTCTCCCTCCTCATTCCGAAGGACGGGGAAGTGAGGCTGGAGTTCGAGGTCAGTGCCCTGCCCCCCTCCTCCTGGAACGACAGCGTTCGCCTGGAAGTTGGTGACGCTGTGAAGGTCCAAAGTTTAGAGGAGACGAAACCTTGCGGCTCACCGACGCTGGAGCTTTCGATGGTCAACAAATCCCAGGTGATTCGCAGAGGTGACGTCGTCCAGTTTCGTGTCCGTTCGTGTGCTCCCTTTCGCAGTCTCAACGCGGTGCTCTTCTCCTCCAAGGCGATCTACTCCTCCCACCGCTCATTCTCATCGGAGGAGGAGGGGCGACGGCTGGACGAGGTCTTCGAACTCAGAGTGCCACAAAATGTCACCGAAGGGTCGTTGAACCTGACGATTTACGGCATGAGAACAAAACAAGGCATCGCAGCAATTAGAGACGACTACTCAGGTGACTCAGCAACGGTCCAGTTGAACGTGGAACCCCCACAAATCAAAATTATCGACCAGGTCGACGGCGACTTGTCGACGACTGTAACCTTTCTTCTGGAGGGAATATTGGCGGGCTCGATTGTTACCCTCCAGGCGGCTAAACTGACATCTACAGAGGAAATAAAACATCGGGAATTCCTCAAAAAATCTGAAGATGCGGGGTGAGAATCGGTTTTTAGACAACTCACAAATTTAATGACATTTTTCTTCCTGGCTGTGAATCTGTCCGACTGTTTCTAATTTTCAAAATTCCGTTTTTAACTTGCGACAGATAAGAGTTAATTGTATACTTGGACAATTATTCAGTAGCGAATATTTTCTAGGCCAATTTGGACTTACTTAGTGTACTGCAATGTATATTTCGATTTCGGTTCTCAATTTTGGCGTACTATTTCTTGTAGCAATTTTAGTCCCACCTTTACGGTGTGTTAGCTTTAATTTCTTAATCGTTTCTTTTACGCAACTTCGACGGATACGATGAACTGGGAATTAAGTTTTATTAAGTTATGTTATTATTACAATTTTATATAAATTAAGTTAAAATTATAATTAAGTTTAATTAAATGTGGATTTTTTTAGGCCGCAGAGTGTTGCGGACAACCAAAAAATTTCGGCTTGGGATAACTCGCCTTGGGGAATGGAGAAGGAGTATGCGCACATAGCGTCAAACTTCAAGATCAAGACCGAGAGGTTTTACGACGCACCCTCACCCTTGCTGCTTTTCCTCGACGTCGACAGGATGAATTCGACAGATGACGACGGCACTTTTGAAGTGACCAAGACGTTTGACCGTTTGACGCATCCTGGGACGTACGTCGTCAGTGGAGCCACATTTACTGCAAAATTTGGCAGGACTTTATTTTCAAACTTCCCTACAATTACGATCCTCCCGCCTCCCGTGACGCTGAGCATATCTGTACCCCAATCGGTGATTCTCGGAGAGACATTTGAAGTAATAGGCTACATCAAAAACAACTTTGCGACTCCATTTGAAGGTCAAGTGACGTTGGATTGGAGTGAAGGAGGGTCAACTGAGATAACTGAGCACCAAGGTAAGGTCAAACCAAATTCATTCGGAATTCTGAAGTTGAAAGTGACGCCCAGGTTTGTCGGTGACATCTTTTTGTCTCTGAGGTCAAATATTTCCAGTCGACTGACAGCCACGCAGAAGGTGAGGGTCAATCCCGTAGGGGAAGTACATAAGTTTGCAAGGCACTTTATCATAAGTGACAAACGAGGGTCACGTAATGGGACCTTGGGTCTTCGACCAACCCATTTTGAACTCCCATTCAATTGTACGCCATCTAGTGAAGAAACACAGGTTGTATTTCAAGGGGACATTCTCGGGGATATCTCCTCTTTCGTGAGTGAGAATGAGTTCCAAATTGCGTGTGGTATTCCTTGCAAGTCGTTGTCATATGCAAAGATATTGTTGTCGACCGCCACATTCTACAGCACCAACAAAGACGATACAGCACTGCAAAAGACTCTCGGCCACTTGCAACGATTGAGCATGTTCCGAGATGATTTTTTAAATCATTATTCTGTCTCAGGGATTGGTAGCGAGATGCAAGTAGCAGCGACCAATTTTCCAGGCCTAGACATGCTTCGGATTGAACTGAAACGCTTTTCGCTGAAGTTGAAGTTAATGCAGCAAGCTGATGGCAGTTTCAAAGAGAGAGCAACGACAGTAGACTCTGTTCATGACGTCGGAGTAATCGTCGACACGGCACTTGCTCTCTCCGTTGTAATTAAAGCCAACCAGACGAACGGGCTAAATTTGGACTTCAATGTGTCTGATTTCACACGAGGGGTTGAATTGCTTAGGCGAATGACCGTCGGAGGTCAAGTGAAAGACAACTTCCCACTCAGTCTTGTCACGTTTCTCTTCTCTCAGCTTGACGACCGGGACACTCCTACTTTCTTCAAGATGTTGGAAAGCACAGCATCAAAAGACTCCAACGGAATATTCTGGGCATCAAAATGGAACGGCGAGACGTGGACGGATAGCCTTGCGTCTTCCGTCACGGCGACTTCATACGTTCTGATGACGTACGTCAACATGAAGAAGCTGGAGAAGGCCGATGAAATTGCTCGGTGGTTAGTTTCCAAAAAGAACGTGAACGGCTTCTACGCGTCCTTTGAAGAGACAGCAGTTGCTGTTGAGAGTCTATCGGAGTACGCGACGTTCTACGCCTCTGTCAGAAAGGTGTGGCCATCACTGGTGAAATTAACGCAGGAGTGCGTCACGCCAAGAAAAAATGTTTCTACGGCAGACGGGTTCAGTATTCAGGTGGGTGACATTTCGCTATTGTTCGCATGTTGGACGAGACTTACAATTCATACATGAACATACATTTTGTGTAGGCTGCGTCGGATAAGGACGGGGGAACTTTGCACCTCAAAATCTGCTCAAAGAAGGAGAAGTTAGGTCGTCCAAGGTTTATGCAAGTCTCCCTGCCCTCTGGTTTCAAAAGTTGTATTCACGAAATATTCTCGGGACTACCTTTTTTCTACCTTAGATCAACCGAGTGCAAACATATAAAGTATTGCCGCATGCACGAAATTTCCGGCGGGAATTCGAAAGCAAACGGCATTACCACGGGGTCAGTGACCTACTACGACTTCTTTGATCCACTCACCAGGTCCGTCGCCTTATTCGAGGCTATCAACAATGAAGGAGATTTAAAATCATTGCAAGGCGAGGATAAAAAACATGTGAATTGGATTGAAAAACTATTATTATTATAAATCTTACATTTGGAAGAAGGCATCTGAGTTTTATGTAGCTGATCTGAGATTTAATCAAATGTCGTAGACAAGTAATTTACATGGTTATTTTAAAACATCATACGTCAGTGTTTTTCAATTATTTAGATGCATTTTAATTACATATTTTGAAAAATGTACACCACGAAAATGTTTTACAAAAAGAATGTTCATATCTTAGTTGCCTGTTTAGAGTCTAAGCATTCGATACGTGTAAGATAAATTCAAAACTTCATGCCAGGCAGACTTATGATCCTAGACAATTTGTACTGTTTTAAATTTGAAATGTCTTAAAATTAGACATCTTCTGAAGGCCGAAATGTTGGAAGCTGAAAAAGCTTTGACTCAAGATGACGCTCAAAGGTTTGTGGATTCAGGCTCCAATGGAGTATGAGTATCGTATTTGAGTGGAAAGGATTAATTCATAAATTGAGAAAAAGGAAAGCCAAGAAAAAATAAAATGCAGGTTTAACTGTTTTAACTAATGTTAATTTCACTTCTTGTTAAAGATTTACCCACACAAATTGTAGACATGTTATGTTGGAATTCGATTAGTTTTCTTTTGTTGCATTTTATATTATTATTAAACGACATATTTGTTTTAATCGGAATTCTTCTTTGTAATAATTGCATCGATTGAATATAAAACAAAATTCTTTACAGCCTAGAGTCGCCTGTATTCAACACAAATAGTTTCATGCACAACATTTGCCAAAAAATTAAAATTCCTTTTTTTGGTACAATGCTAGGAGCTACGCAGTGAAACGACCATTCTACTAAATGTAAGGTTTATAAACGGAAAAACAAAGCCAGTGAATGGCAAACATCGTTTGCAGCATTTTGCGACTTATCCCGCACTATTTTTGACATTCAAGTAGAAAACAGTTAATTGTTACAATTTACAAGTTCAAAATTTCACATTCCTTTGAGTGTCCAATTTAACACAGACGTTACATTATATTTTAAATTCGAGTAATTAATTATAGAGTGTGTGCCTTTCTGCTAGGGTAACAAAAACAAACAGGGTAATTTCTGGTAGACCTGAAATTGAGTCCCGGATTTCTTTTATTACTTTTTACCTGTATTGCGTTCTCAATTACCTTCTGTGCATTCATTCACACGAAGAGTGTGATTTCAAATTGGGACTTGGGAAACCATCTGCTCCAATCCCAAAATATTGAATGTTATCCTTAGATTTCCTTCCCGTCTGCAAAGCATTATTTATGAATATAAGCTCACTTAAATAAACCACACAACACATGATCCTACTCTTAATTCGCTATAGCAGTCATAAGAGCGGGTCTATTGATTCCACATGTTTCAGCTTCATTGTTGTTTGGGAGCTGTGAAAGTAAAGTTCACAATGTGCTAAGACAACGAATAAGAATGTTGATGAGCTAAAAATGTCGTCACTTTTTTTCTAAAATGAAAGTTATTAGCGCATTCATTAACACACGAATTGAATTTTTGAATGAAATAAATAAACTGCTCAGTTAATAATTAAAGATGAATTTCATAATAATCTAATGCGTTGAAACATGTGGTTAGTTAGTCGTCATCAAGTGATGATTACTCTTTGTCCCTTGGGTTTTAGTACAAAAGGACTGTGAGCAAAGATCTGATTTATTCTGTGTTTCTCTAATATCCGTCATTAGAGAAACACAGAATAAATCAGTAACATTCATGAACGCAATAGTTGAGTTATTGAGTAAAATATCTAGTAATTTAATTATCCTTTCGAAAGGAATGTGGTTTGTTGTGTTGAGTTGCATTTGGGAGAGTGGAGTGCAGCGATGGGACAAGTTGAGACGAGTGGAGTGGCGAGGCTGCGGTGAGGCGAAACTGGTTTTGTGGATGGCAGTGAACTCGGCTGCTCTTTACGTGGAAATGGGAACGGGACTCTTTCGTGGAATCCTCCGAGAGTTCAAGTTCCTCAGGAGAGAACAAGTCTTTCAGCCTCATTCCTTCGAGTCTGTTGGGACGGAGAGTGTTGAGGCAGCTGTTCTTGGATTAAGCAGAAGAAGGAGAGACGCAGAAGATGAGGCTACTGTGGGTGTTGGTGTTTGTGGGAGTGACAATAAAGGAAGGAGTGAATTCCGAGTTTAATAATACGGCGCAGGAGCGGAGTGCGAGGGAGAGCGGGGAGTCATGTCGGGGAGAGAAAGACGAGGGGCTCTGCAGGGAGGGATTCTTCTTCACTGCTACGGCCCTGAAGGAAGTGAGGAGTGGGGGGAAGTTGGAGGTGCTGGTGAGTTTAGAGGAGTCGCTTTATCCCCACATCACCTTTGAGCTCTCCCTCCGTTATCTGGGGGAAAAGGACACGGAAGCGTATCCAGAGGAGGAGGAGGTGATGAATGGGACGATCCTCGCGAGTGAGCCGGTCACTTTGGAGGTCAATGAACTGAGGAGGGTGGTGCTCAGGGTCAGTGACCTCCAGTGGAGGACGGCCTATTTGGTCGTCACGGCACATCCAACCGGACATTCGGAGTTTAAAACGCAGAATTTCGCGAGGATAAAGAAAGTGTCTTCAGATGTCGAAGTGTTTGTGCAGACTGAGAAAGAGAAGTACGCCCGCGGAGACACAGTCGACTACCGCGCTCTGGTGGTCGACGGGAGTGTCGACAAGACACCGAAATTCGCCCAGGTTGTTTTAACCACAATTGCTCGGGGTTTGGAGGTGACACGGTTGCCGTGGGTGGAAGTGCCGGAGAGCGGAATTCTGAGCGGAAACTTCACACTCACTGACTACACAGACGTTGAAGTGCGGGTGACGTCTAACGTGACCTCCAGTGACTTCTCCACAGCATCCACAGGCATGTTGGTTCCAGCGAAGATTCCCCACCAACCGGAGTTTCTGTCGGTGAGGCTGGAAGTGGAGCGGAACGTCTCCACTTGTCTCGTCTCGTCTTGTCGCAGCCGCGGCTGAAGGGGAGCGTCAAGTTGACGTCAGCGGAGGGCATCCCACTTGATCGCAACTGCGACGTCACAGTTGGTCACATTTCTTGGAAACGGGCCGAATCGAAGAAACTGGCGGAGAGGAGTGTGGCGGTGGGCGTGTCGGGGGACGAATTCCACTTTGACCTGCGGGAGGAATTGGAGGCGTTAGCGAAGGAGGATGAAGAAAACGAATTTGGCTATGCACTGATGGGGTTGCATACGGAGAAGGACAAAGTGAAGTGCAGCCACCTCCCCACGGGAAGCGTTGGGGACGCCACTGAGACGATCCTTTTGCGCAAGAGTCTCTTCAGAGTTGTGTCCGTGGGAACTCTCCCGACAGGAAACTCCTCCCACCCACAGTCAACGGTTGTTCTGAACTTCCTCGTGGAGCGGAGGGACGGGGGCTCCGTGGCGGAGGAGGAGCCTTCAAAAGGACTGCAGGTTAAGCTCCTCCTCTCTGAGGAGAATTTGGAAAGACTCCGAACGTGAACGGCTTCTATGCGTCTTTCGAGGAGACAGCAGTAGCTGTGAGGAGTCTATCGGATTACGCGACGTTGTATGCCTCCGCCAAGGGTCAGTGGCCGTCACTGGTGAAAGTAACACAGGAGTGCATCAAGCCTAGAAGGAACGTTTCTGAAGGAGAGGAGTTCAGTATTCAGGTAGGAGACATTTTCCTATTTTTCGCAAATTTGATATAACTCACATACATACTGAACATTAATTTTGTGTAGGCTGTGTCGGATGAGGACGGAAGAAATTTGCGCCTGAAGATCTGCTCGAAGGAGGACAAGTTAGGTCGTCTGAGGATTATTAAGGTCTCCCATCCCTCTGGTTACAAAAATTGTAATCCTGAAGAAATCCAGGGACACCCGATTTTCTACCTTAAACCACCGGAGTGCAAATATCTGAAGTATTGTCGCACGCACAAAGTTTTCAGCGGGAACTCTACAGAAAATACCATTCCCACGGGATCAGTGACCTACTACGACTTCTTTGATCCACTGACCCGCTCAGTTGCCACCTTCGAGGCTATCAAAAATGAAGAAAATTTTAAATCATTGGAAGACGAGGATTTGAAAAAGATGAATGGATCTGGGGTTCAAGCTTATGACATGAAAATTGAAATATGAGACGGATTTTAATAATATTAATATCTGTCTCTTGTAAGTACGCTACACACGTATCAGGAAGCAATTGAAGATTTTAATTAATTCCCATGCAATTGCTATTCCCATGTTAATTATATAAACGTTAAAAGTTATAAGTGTCAAATACTTAGGTGAGTTTTCATTAAAATTTTTCAGACATTAAAACCTCAAAATTGTTTTACTAAACACGAATTTTATTTCCCTTTTGCCTTATAAAGAAGGCGCTCGATACGTCCAAAAGGAATTAAAAACTATTAAGGAATAGCAAAGCTGTGAATAAAATAGATATGTTCCATTTATTGTTTAGCGAGAGTGTATTTGAGTTCTCGTGAAAATATTACGCCAATTAAGTCCAGACGATATTAAAATGCTATCTTGATATTCATTTGATTTACTACAGCCAGAGAAAAACAACGTAATTCGGCATTTCGCGACACGTTTGATGTGACACGCCACCATTTTCGTAGCTCACACATGGAATTCCCATTAAGTCATCACTGATTAATTAATAATATGATATTGGTCCAGGAAAAATATCAAAACTTTAGTCAGATGACACAAATGCATCGGTGTTCCACCAAGCAAATTGGGTGTTGCACTCATGTTTACATCTGAAGTTTATTAATTCCCCGCTAACAAGTTAACCTCACGACATAATGAATGTGAATGACAACATTCTTCTAGCGACAGTAAAATAACGGCGAAAAAAATGCCTGTAGGCGTGTATTCAAAACTTTTAAATGTTTCAAGTAAAAAAGGAAGCTATAAGATTCTGTAAAAAGATTATAAGCAAACCTACTTTGAGATGCGACAATGCTAGTCTACGAAAAATACAGAATAAAAGGTTCAGCTGATCTGACTAGGTGCGATATTGAATTCGAACCCACACGGCAGAACAAGCCTGTTTTATGTCAACATTCTTCTATCAACACTAGAATAACGGGCCAAAAAATATAGGCTGTAGGCGGGTAATCAAAGCTTTTAAATGTTTGAAGTCAAATAAATTGGAAGCAAGAAGATTCTGTAACGAGATTATAAGCAACTCTACTTTGAGATGCGGGAATGCTAGTCTACGAAAAATACAGAAGGAAAGGTTCAGCTGTTCTGACTGGGAGCGATATCAAATAAGGTTACACATCACAGAACAAGCCTGTTGTATGACAAAAAATTGACACTTCTTTTATTACTTGTATATGTATTGAATTCTGAGTTAATTGTTGCGTATTCATTCACAAATTTAATGTAATTGAGAGTTGGGACTTGGCACTACTGCTCGGCTTCATTCAGTTGGTGTCAGATTTAATCAGTTCAGTTCATTTATAATGCTGAATCAGTTCAAACCTTCAGCTCTTCAGTGACAAAGAAAAAACCTGTTCAGTTCCATTTATGTCACCTGAACTGAACTGATGAAGTATCTTAAACAAATGAATCTTTATAGCTACTAAATATGCATTTAGAGTGTCGTTTGGTTTATTATTTTGGACAAAGTCAGCGAAGCTGGACTGAAATAAACCATATTCCGCAAAAAATGATAACAGCACCGCAACAATTTTTAAAAGTGCTTGCTGAAATTTCAACCCAAAATTGTTTTTGATTAAATTTGACGTCGAAGATTTTATTTGGAAGTGAAAGATAAGACGTTCAATTTTGCAGCTTCATTTCAGTTCATTGCTGAATTACTACTTTTATTTCGTGACATTTTCGTGAAATTTTCAGTTTGTGAACTAAACAACCGATGCCAAGCAATACTTGGAAAACCATATGCTCCCATACCAAAATATCGACATAATATATTGCGAAACACAATATCCTACCCTTAATTCGTTATAGTAGTACTAAGAATGTGTCCAATGATTCTCATATGTTTCATATTCAGCGTCTGCTCTCCTGAAGAAGGATTTTACGTCTGAATTTATCCATAATAGCCGTAGTATAGTCCGCATTTCTAAAGTTGTATTTTGTGAATATTCGTCTATAAGAAATGATGATAACATACATCATGTTCAAGGATACCAATTTCTACTGTTCGGGCAATTTATATTATCATTCGTAATCATGCGTTTTTACTCATGTTTTATTATGCGAATTTTATGAACGAACGTGATAGAATTTGATTTAATTAAGCATGATAATTTTTGGTATGATAATGTCCAAGTTATGGACAGGTTACGATACAGTGGCGATGAGAAACAATTCCCAAAAGCGACATTTCTAACTTTTTTGTATCATTTAGTTGTGGCAAACAGTATCATGATAATTTTGGCAATTCATAATGTGATAGTTTTCGGTCTGGGTAATAATGGTGATAAATAATTGAATTCTTGAATGAAACATTTAGATATTTAATTATAAAAGTTTTATAATCTATTTCCATTTTCATTACACATCT
>JAQGAC010001358.1:0-14287 GCA_034696585.1 Isotomurus maculatus | reverse complement strand
TTTTCGCGCGGCTCTAACTTCTATAAAAGGGGCTATTCAAGAAAATGGTCAAGAGTACTTTCTTTAAGTTTAGACCACATAATTTCATAAAAAAATGTTGGGACCAATCGGGCTTAAGCCGCCAAAGATGTTCCATTGTCAGTTTTTTTGGTGTTTGCGTCGGGTATGTTTCTTTGCACTACGAAACTATTTATATTGTGTATATTTGCGACATTTGATAAGTTTACTTTAGCATTTGCCGTCACAAGCCTTAAACATAAAAGACTTCCTACATTCACTCATGACAATACTGCTTAGAAAATTCACGACTCACTATTTAATTGAACTTTCATTCCTTGATGGATCAAAATAATGGCACCCACTACGCATACGCCTCCTCCAAGGGCTTTCATAGTTCAAGAGTAGCACAAGACATTAAATGACGCAGAAGTCAGAAGAAGGTACGTGCGTGAATTCAATTCCCGTTTCAGACCAGTCATCAAGACAATCAGAAACCTACTCCAGAAAGATCTTATTGGAGACTTGCCTAACTCAAAAACCTACACTAGCTTTACATCAACTGGCCATTACTTTTGAGATCAGCCAGTCTTCCATAGCCCGAATTACTAAAGAAGCAGGATTTAAATAGTTCAAGAAAGCACTTGTTTAGAAGTTGTCTCAAGAGGGTCAAGTTAGGAGAGAAAAAGTTCTCACAGTTGATGTCACACATGATGGAAGCAGATCCTTCATTGCAGGACTCAATTCTTCGGACCGAGCAGAGCATGTTTACTTTAAAAGGAAAGGTCAACCTGAGGAATTTTGTGTACAGATCTTTTCCAAATCCTCATCTGCACATCTCAGTTCCTCTAAGAAAAAAGGAGTTTACGTTTGGATGGGGATTCACACTGGGGGACTCATTGGCCCGTTTTTCTTCCAGGAGAATGTTACAGGAAGAAGTTACTTGGAAATGCTGCAAAACTATGCGTTGCTAAACCTAATGGAAGTAGAAGATCATGGGTATTTCTTGGGCTTTGGATGTCCGACGGTATCTGCATGATACCTTTGAAGATAACTGAATGGTCGTTCAGGGCCAATTGCATGGCCAGCACGATCACAGGACTTAGAAGTGTGCGGCTTTTACCTTTGGGCCCACCTGGAGTCTTTAGTTTACAAGACAAGAACTAAAGACGCTGGAAGAACTTCAGCTTAGAATCCTTGAATGCTGCCAACATATCACTCCTGACCAGATCACAAGGGCTTGTCAGTCTTTTAATCTAAGATTACAGATTACCAATTCATACGAACGAGGTAGTCTTATGTTGGCTTAAAATAAAAATGGGACAATAATTGTTTGTTTGATTGAATTCTCCTTAAGTTTTGGTTTTTAATAAATATAATGTTACCTTTCAGATGCCACTTCCGTCTAAGATACTCTTGATTTGTATCCTGTTTATGAACAATTCTAATTTGCATAAACTTGATCTAGTCAATCCACTGGCATACGGAATTGCAATAAAACACCTCTCCTTAAGCACACGCTTGGTCATCGCTAAGTTTTTTTTTACTTTGGAACATTATCAACGTACAGGTTGAATGGTCAAAAAATCCAAGCAAGTAAGAGTACAAAAAAGCAGTTTCCTGGTGATACTGTTGGGTGATGAAACTTAATTAATTTGATTTAACTGAATTGAGTTTGAAAGGTACGATTGATTGATTTTGAACGGTGGTACGATGTGTGATGCCTGCGTGCTTCTCAATGCCCCGTGCATTTTTTGAATGTGCGCGAGATTCAAAAACTGCGCAGAAACAATTATTTCCTTAATTTACTTCAATTAATCCAATTAACTTTGCAATTGACATTTTAACCCTTTCCTCAATGCACCAATTTGTAGAATGTGTAATAGGGTACCGGAATCCATGCGCTTTATGCGCTGAAATGCCACAGAAAATGCGGCGTTTTAAGGGAAAGGAAGAAGTCCTTTTGACCGAAATGGGGTATTTTTGTGGGTCTTGTGGACAAAAGAAATTGTCATGCTTGAACGTGTGGAATACGCAGTAAAGCTGAGACTAATGGTACGGATGTGACCGGACAGGACAGGACAGGACGGACAGGACGGACAGGAGGATCACATAAAGCAGTAAACTGCTTAATAATTATAAAAAGAACAGTCTGTTTGAGTACAGTGTTCCATACTTGCGCTGTATTGCGTCAAAAATGTGGACCTTACGCTAAATATCCCTGTATTTCATTACTCATAATTTGTTGTTTTTAACCAAGAATATCTTACAACTTGAGCTTTAGTGTTATTAAACAAGAGTATTCGATTTCAAGTGTCGCAATGTTACTTAACAATTATAAGTATTGTAATGAATATTTAAATGACTTTTCTACAAGGTAATCAGTTTAAAAAGTGAGCGAACTTAAATAACTAGATTAACGAATCCACTAATGTGTTTTGGTTAGCAAGAAACGGTTGCTTGATACGCATATGTGAAGTTAAGAGGAACCAGCATGGGAAATCCTTGCGATTAACCTGCTCAGTGTAGATTAAAACCAGTGCCAAAGATAAGTCCTGCTGTTAAACTTACTTCGTATTTCTTGACGTTTTAAAAAATTATCATCTACTTCGTTAAATTACCAGTTCCCATACGCGACTAAGCTATGTGTTTTTTCGCTCCTTTCCTGAATTCCGTTTTGATTGTTATTGCAATTATACAAAAAGCCAAAGGACTAATCATACCTCAATCACCTAATGCTAAAATCTGCACCGTTCACGTTCATAATTTTGCAAAAATTTCAACCTTGAATAGTGCGTTTGAAGATTTGATTTGGAAAAACAAAGCAACCGTTTTGTTCACAATCTTCTCACTTCAAATAAACCAAACTTATTTGCAGCCAACGCAACCAAGTATTAGCTTCTATGAAGAATGCACGTTTAATATTCTGTTCTTAGACATACCGGCAATCCAAAATGGAAATATTGTTGAGTTGAATTATGACAGTTTTATAAGAGAAAGTGAATACATTTGGCTTCCAAGTGATTTTTCCGCGTTTATTGTAGTAACTCTGAACGGGGGTATTAGGGACTTTTTGATATCTCGACAATCACCTATGAAACTATTCTTCCATATTGTTGCCGAAGCAAACGAAATTTTCCCAAACCGGTGGTACTGGGAACGGAAAGGCTTCGTGCTTCATGACCCTTTGGATTTTGTAAAAATCGCCTTTAAAGGGAAGCTTCTGAAGAGTGCGACGGACGCATCCCAAGCAACAGCGGTTCTAACCTTTAAAAAATACTTACAATACCCATTTTGTTTAAAAATGATATACACTGGTAGTGATGCTGGAACAAAATTGTCATGTGACTTACAAACCATTGTGTTACACAACTTGCAGAGCCTTCACAACTTTTCAGTGCAAACTGTCGATGATAACAATTACAGGGAGATGGGAGGTGTCGATTGGAACATTTTGGTATTACCTGACAATTTTCACACTAACATATATCCCTTAATAGCTGAAAGAGCGTTTGAATTATCTTACTGCCAGGAGAAAGTTGTTGGCTATGTTCAAGTATCATTCTCAAATCTTATCAACACGTTTCCTGAGTATATTTGGCTTGTGATTTTGGTCGTTACAATACCGAACGTGGTGATGGCTGGATCCAAGTGGGATAAACTTGGTGTATTCTGTCTTACGGTGCTTAAACTTTACATTTACTGTTCTAAAAATGTGTCTTGATCAGTGTCCAAAAGTTGATACCGTGATGAGTTGCATTTTTTACTTGGGATTGGTCTTGCTTTCATGGATGTACCGGCAAGAGTTGAAGGTAGAAATGATAGTCAACCAGCCACCCAGAATTCTGAATGACTTAACGGACTTGCTTCTCCATGGCTACAGAATTATAATGTTTCCGCTCTATGGCCCGGACATCCTAAAAATGTTCGTTGTAGAATCCGGTTGCAAACAATTGGAGATGTCTGTGATTAAGTCTCACCGATCGGAATTTTCCTCGAACAAAATATGCAACTTAACCTATTTAGAAGATTCAGAGGAGGTTGTGTACGCTGACATGCGGAACCTATCCAATAAATATGCAATGTTTTATTTATGGATGCCATACACCAAAGAGAACATGAAGGAATACATGCACACTACCTATCCAGGGCTGGATTGTTTCTTCACTACGAAACCACCAGTTCGTCGATTATATTCTTTCGGAGCCCACAATTCGTTGGGTTACATGATGGCAGCATCAATTAAACGGTTTTTGAAATTTGGAATAATTAATATGTGGAGTGATTTAGCTACGAGTCAAGCTTGGTTGCTGAAAAGAAAAAGAATACACCAAGTGTCGCATTTTAACGTTGGTAATGAACCCTCCTCAATAGAATTGAGGGTGATCCTAAATGTCTTCGTTGCGTTTTTGGTTCTCACACTCGTGTCGATTTTTTCGTTTCTTGGAGAGATAAGTTTGAAAATGTACAAAGTAATAAAAGCCTACGGTGAAAACAAAGTCACAAAGTTTAGTCTTGAAGAAGCAACAGATTTATCGAAGCAGCGATGGATTATTACAGCAAGCCTAACATCACGAGCACAATCCTCAATTGCAAGGATACAAAGAAGACTGCTTCTTGGATCAAAAGAATTGTAAATCTACTAATTAAGAATACCTAAAAATTCAACAGATTATCCACCAATTTGTGTTTCTAACTTCCAAGAAAAATTATTCTTTCACTCAAAATCCTGTAACTTCATTTTGAGTCTCAAAATTTTAGGATTTTTTGATTGTTTTGTCACATTTTTATCCTATATAATATGAATTTCACTAGAAATAGATTTTACACTACGCCGAAATAGTTGGTCATAAGCAAGAGACTATTTATGAGTGTTTAGTTGGAGGAGTGGCTTCTTCATGGTGAAAAAAACAAATTTCAAGTTTTAATGGCACACAAAACCCCTAAATTTTTTTTAAAAAGTTTACAGTGTAATTTTGAATAAATCAAAGATATTATTACTTTTAAATTAAATATTCATGGAGGAATTGTAAAATTGGATTAGTTTTTTTTCAAAATTTAAATATCAATTTGAGTTTGGAGGATTGACCTTCACCTTCTTCGTGGCTGTGAGTCGACTGGAGATATTCGATTGAAGGGATACGACAAAGTCACCCAATTTTACCGGAGTCACCCGCATCTTCAGCAATTTTACTGAACTTGGTTGGATTTCCACGTATTCCTCCCTCACCTCGTTCGACCCTCCTTCCCCGAAGTACCACGTCACGTGACCTTCGAAGGGAGTGGCCAGGTTGTTTTTGACGTAGCCGAAGATTTCGAGCGTTTCTCCAAGGACAACCGAAGGAGAAACAAAGAGGCTCAGCGTCACCGGTGGTGGAAGGATTGTCAACACCGGCGAGTTAGAAAACACAGTCCTTCCCGACTTGGAATTGAAAGTCGCTCCACTGACGACGTACGTCCCAAACTCTGTCAAACGGTCGAAAGTCTTCGTCACTGTTAAAGTTCCATTGTCCTCCGTCAAAGTCTTCCTGTCGACGTCAAAGTAGACGAGTGAGGGACGTGGACGGAGACGGGTATCGATCTCACTTGACACGAAGAAATGTTCGTTGACCATGTTTTGCAAAACGGCGATATCCTCAGGGGCCACTGAAACGGGTGAGTCATCCCGAACCCCAATTTCCGGATTCCCCCGAAACCTGCACACCAATCCGCAGTTAAATTAAATTGAATGAATAATTAAGGTTTTCAGATTACTCTTCAAAATCGCATCCCAAGGGCCGCTTGTCGTCTTTCCTTTCTTCGGCAATTCCTTCGAGTGACTCCAACTTGGCTGCCTGGAGAGAAACCACCGAGTCGGCCAACATTCCCTCCAGTCGGAACGTCACAATCGTCGACATGTCGACGTCCATCAGGTCGACTATTCTGATGGATTGTGGTCCATTGGAAGGAACCAGATTAGCTTTTATTGACGCGCGGTCAGCTGCCTTTATAAGCGTGTGTGGATTTGTGCTGAGGCCATAGACGAGTAGGTTCAGCGACCCTTCGGTAGCATTGTGGGGGATGGTGAGTTCAATGACCTCGTCCAACTCCTCCCCCTCCGGAGAAAACGAGAATCTCCGTGAAGAGTAGATCGCCTTGTGCGAAGAGAGAACGGCGTTGACGCTGCCGTAGGAGACACACGAACGGACGCGGAATCGCACGACGTCTCCCCTTCGAATCAACCGCGCAGGGTCAACAGGCGCCACGTGGATATTCGGCAACAACCGAACTGCGCACTTCGCCAGACTCGCCCGCTCTGCAGCGTCGCCCACTTTCATCCGAACTTGGTAATCTGCGAGGGAGTGGAGAGTCCCTCTGAACGGGAACTCCAGCCGCACCCTCCCGTCTGGAGGAATGGGCAGGGAGAAGTTGGTGGCCGAGGGGTGGAGTCTTCGCGGGTACTCCTTGGGGATGAGCTCCACATGGAGTCCCTTCGAAGGCTCCTCCTCGGCCACGGGGCCTCCGTCCCTCCGCCCCACGAGGAACTGGACCACAACCGTCGTTTGTGGGTGGGAGGAGTTTTGGGGGGCTCCTCCCACCGACAAGAGGTCGACAGTGAAGCGACTCCTCCACATGGAAATCCTGTCAGTGGCGTACTCGACGTTTCCCGTGGGGAGGTGGGTTTGTGGATTCTCGATCAATCGAGAATCCACAAAGAATATAATAGTTTACAATTAAAATATAAACAATTGTTCATATTTTAATTGTAAGCTATTTAATAACATTGTTACAAACCACGACTTTAATAAATTTCGTAAACTCTACTCTAGAGCCCCAATGGGACATCTAACGTCTTGGCTCCGTCTGAAGACTAGCGTGCGTCCATAAACGAGTATAGAACCATCATCAGCACACTTTATGCATGCAAACTACGGTACATTACGTAATACACTACCACAATTTTTTGCTCTTCACTTCTGAATCGTCCTGACGTCCACACTGAGCAAGTAGAACTGGGTGACTAATTGAAGTTGATGTGAATTTCGTTGTGTTATGAGACACGGGTTGTGAGGTGTTGAGGAATAAAACTGGTTTCCCCGTAGGTGCTTCTCTCCTCTTGGATACGAAGAAAAGACGTGGGAGACTGCATTCTCAGAAATCATTATCCTCAGCCATTCCATTCCACACGACAAGCCAAGAATGAGCCACATTCATTCTTCCAGTTCTCATTGTTGTCATTTGCTGTTCGAGGTGCTGAACATTTCTTGTGTTGTTATTTAGTTTCTTTGGAGTGTTTAAACTGCGGAATTACTAGTTTATTAGTTTTGCATTTATTGTAGGTGGAAGCAATTGGAGAAAGAAGTAAGAGTAACTTCAACTGGGATTTGACAGCTTTTACGGTCAGCAGATGCAATTTGTACAATCATTAAATGTGAGGAGACCTAATCTACAAGCAAAAGGATTTTAGTCAACTCACGTACAAGTAAGGAACTTCTTACCTTGGAGTAAATATATTTTTTTCTGTAAGTGGTTAATTACTTCGACTAACAGGGAAGTTAATGGGGCTTGCTCAAGATGACTAATTCCGTTGTAAATTCCTTTCAAGATTGAGATTGTCTCGGGCATTAACATTTCATCTTGGACTTTCGTTCTCCGGGGTTTGTATTTATCCGGCTGAAAGTAATCAAGTTTTATTTGCGATGCCTTCCCACCTGGTGCAAAGAATAGTTTGCGTCTTAATTCTTGTGTTTTTGACTCTTACGGGTAAGACTTCGTTTAATAAACGTTAATTCTACTTTATACGATGGCAATGGATGTGTCTGAATCTCCAAACTGTTCTGCAGGAGTTGAGTGTGTTTTGCTACCGGTGCCTGTCACTAGATTGTCCGGGAAAACCATCCGAGAGTGAAAGTGTACATTCCTTCATAACTAAGAATCTTCGTGACTTCTACGAAATTGGAACTTTTCTTCCTGCCTGTCCAGAAATCAATAACAAGACTGCGTGGTCCACACAACTTGTCAATGAGGATCCCTGTTCCGACTTTCGTTCTGGGAAAGCTTCGTGTGCAGCAGGTCGAATTCAAATCACCACGAGGAGGAATGATACAATTCCACTGAAGAGCTATGCAACTGTTCTTGGTTGTGCGAAAACTGGCTTGCTAAGTGTAATAGATAAAGTGAAGATGCTTCACCGATGTGACATATGGTTGGGCAATGGGACGCTTGGAGATGGACTGTTTCACTCGATGGAAGTAGAGCATTGCGCTGGTTCGGAAATGGTTTGCAACGACAGGGATTTCTGTGTGGAACCAGAAGAAAGTATTGTGAAGGAGTTTCAAAGTAGCAAAATGTTTGAATATGGATTAGCTATAGGAATATTTGTGTTTGTTGTAATTATAATTGCTGCAGCTGTTCGACCCGATCACTCTCATTATGTCCCAGTAGTATTCTCTCCTCTTAAAACGACATAGGAATTTATCGGATAATGTTTATGGAAATGCAGACTGATATCATAAAACCGAGAACTAAGAGAAAATGGAAACTCAGACATAATTCAGAATTTCCCTGAGTGGTCAGAAAGTATTAAAGTATGCTTGGATGAATGTAGCATATAAGGTCGGGTTTTTGATTTGGTTATCGTCTTCCATCTGATAATTGTGTACAGTTGCTGAGCGTAAAATAAAAACGTAGAGATAAATTTTGTGCCTTATTTGTAAATTTTAAATCATAACAGATTCGATTATAATAAACACATTGACATGTTTGTCACATGAGACTGTCTGGAGCAGAGATCGGTTTTTTTTCGAGACTACATTTTTAGTATAATGCGGAAAAATTCTAATTTTAATTTTATTGGCCATTTGGTTATTCCGGAGGTAACTTAACAAGTTCAGTTTGAAAGATTGACTTTCACTTTCTTCGTGGCTGTGAGTCGACTGGAGATATTCGACCGAAGTGAAACGAAGAGGTCGCCAATCGTTTGTGGCTCCTCTTTCATCTTACGGACTTGCAATACAGTTGGCTTGACCTTCACAAATTCCTCCCTGACCTCACTTGACCCGTCTTCACTTGACCCCAGCCCCCGTCACCTGCGTAAGGAGATGCCATGGTGTTCTTGCCGTAGCCGGTTTCTTCGTCTGACTCTTCAAGAAGAACTGACCGATCCACAGATACGCTCAGAGTCCCCGGAGGAGGAGGGATTTGTAAAACCGGGGAATTTGAAAACACAGTCCTTCCCCATTTGGAACTAAAAGTCGCTCCGCTGACGACGTACGTCCCAAACTCCGTCAATCGGTCGAAAGTCTTCGTCACGACGAATGTTCCATTGTCCTCAATCGAAATCTTCCTGTCGACGTCGACGAAGACGAGGGAGGGAGGGCGAACGTAATACAACCGTGGTGGGTAATAAACGTTGGAAGAAATGTCCAGAATATCCACACCCACGGCGCCCGGTAAGTCATCACGACCCCCGATTTCCCGATGTCCCCGAATATTCGCATACCTGCAAAACCATCCGCAGTTCATTTTAACCGAATATTTTATGAATTTTGAATCATAAACTATTTTCCGCTACCCAACATTGTGGCATTTCAAGGGCCGTTCTCCTCGTTCCTTTTCTTCGAAGTATTCTTCGAGTGACTCCAACTTGGCTGCCTGCAGCGTAACAATCGAATCCGCCAACATTCCGTCCAATCGGAACGTCACAACCGTCGACATGTCGACGTCCACTTGGTCGACTATTTCGATTTCTTGCGGTCCACTGGAAGGAACCAAATTAACCATAACTGATGCAGATTGGCCTCCGTCGAATCCATTTGTCCTGAGTACGTAGACGAGTAAGCGTAACGACCCTTCGGTCACATTGACGGGGACGGTGAGGTCAATGACCTCGTCCAGCGCTTCTTTCTTTGAGGCGAACGAGAACCTCAGCGAAGAGAAGATCGCCTTGGAGGAGTAGAGAATGGCGTTGACGCTGTCGTAGGGGAGACACGAACGGACACGGAATCGCACGACGTCTCCTCTTCGAATTAACCGCGCAGGGTCAATTGGCGTCACGTGGATAGCTGGCAACAAGTAAACGTCGCTCCCCTTGAGACTGGCCTCCGCTACCGCGTCCCCCACTTCCATCCGAATTGTGTCGTTCCAGGGGGAGGGGGGCGTGGCGTCGACCGGGAACTCCAGCCGCACCCTCCCATCTGGAGGAATGGGCAGGGAGAATTTGGTCGCCGAGGGTCGGAGCCTTTGCAAACTCTCATCGGAGAGGAGGAGCTCCACCCGAAGTCCCTTCGAAGGGTCCTCCTCCTCCACGGAGCCTCCGTCCCTCCGATCCACGAGGAACTGGAGCACAACGGTCGTCTGTGGGTGGGAGGAGTTTCCTCGCCGGAGACTTCCCACCGACAGCAGGTCGACTCTGAAACGCCTCTCATAAAACAAAATCCTCTGACGGGCATCCTCGAGAAAACCCGAATTAACCTGGTTGCACGCCGCCCTGAAAAACACGTCCGTTTTTTCCCTTTCGCTCAACCGCCCCTTCAAGTCGAATTCAAACTTTCCCCCCGCCACACCCACCGCCACTTCCCTCGTTAGATTCGTCCTTGTCATTCCTTGCACGTCAATGGTGACGTTGCAGTTGCCTTCGAGCGGAAGTCCCTCCCTCGACGTCAACGTCACTCGCCCCTTCACCCGTGGCTGCGAGTAGAATCCGTCCCTCAGCCCCACCAACCTCACCGACGCAAACCGGTGTCCATAATTTCTGACGTCCTGCGGGCGTGACGTCCACATGGGGACGCGCGACGTCACATTCGACGTCACCCGCGCCACCAACGAGTTTACCAAAGTGAGGTTTCCCCGCACAATTCCGCTCTCAGGAACTTCCACCCACGTCGGCCGTCTATCGTCAAACTCCCAAGTTATGTGGGCGAATTTCGGCGTCTTGTCGACACTCCCGTCGACTACCACTGCGCGATAGTTGAGTGTGTCTCCATGGTCGTACGCTGCTTTCTCCGTCTGCAGAAACACGTCCACATCAGAATTCTCGGAATCCACTCTCTGAATTAACGTGTGCGTGCCCCATAGCTTCTTTATATCCGGGTACGCCCGGACGAATAGAGCGGCCTTCTCCCACTGAAGGTCACCCACCCGCAGCTCCACCCTTCGGAGTTCATTGACCTCCAGAGTGACCTCCTCCCTCGCATGGATCCTGTCCCACTCAAGCGTGTCCCCTGACCTTGTCATAGTGCGGAAGGAGAGGAGGAAGGTCACCTGGGGATGGAGGGACTTCTCCAGCGTCAACACCACCTCCACTTTCCCCTCCCTCCCGATTTCTCTCAGGGCCGTAGCTGTGAAGAAAAACTCCTCCCTGCACAGCTCCTCATCTTCCGTCCCACGACACTCGTCCCTCTCGTGATGATAAGGGATCCCCGGCAGACTCTTCACCTCTTCTTCATATTTCAAATCGACTTTCTCCTTTACTGTCAGACGAAGTAGCTCCTCCCCCTCCCCAACCACTCCTCCCACCACACCCACAACCACCAACACCCACAACAGCAGCCTCATCGCTCGTGTCTTCGTCTTCTGAGGAATCTCACAGCAGCTGCCTCAATACTCTCCGTCCCAACAGACTCGACTGACTGAGGCTTCAAGACTTGTTCTCTCCCGAGGAACTTGACCTCCTCGAGGATTCCCAGAAAGAGTCCCGTTGCCTTTTCCGCGTAGAGAGCAGCTGAGTTCACTGCCATCCACAAAACCGGTTTCACCTCAGAGCAGTCTCACTCGCTAGCTCACTCCTCAGCATACTACTAATGATAATTTATTTAATCAGAAACCTCCCGGGAGTGGTTACATCTCAAGATCAGTTACAGCATAAATAAAGTAATCAAGGAATACATGAAACAGAATAAGTAGGTATTGGGTACAGCATAATTGAGTGCTTTAAAAGAAGGTATAGATTGATAATAATAATGATAGTAATTAGTCAACGAAGAATTGCGTATTCAACACAGGTATAAATAGAAAGGTTGTTAGAGCTGCTTCAAATAAGTTTTTAAATTTCTACTGAACACTGGAAATGAGTTATCTTCAATTGTGAAATGAGTCTTCAATTAATTATCTTAATGCACTTTAAACTCTTCTAACCTATTCTAATGATTCTGGAGGATCTGTTACTAAGTGTGGTAAAATGCTTCTGTAATGATTCTACGCTATTCACCTGAGCATTTTAAATATTAATCAACTCAGTAGATTCAAATATTTCTCTAGTTGTAGTTGTTAATTATTCTGCAATCATCAGGTACATGAGAAACATCTCGTAATTTCAGAAATACTTTTGTCAGACTGATTTCAAATGAATTTAAGTCGCTACGTTTTTGAAAATATTTAGGAAGATCGCTCGAGCATTGGATTAATTTTTGACTAAAGGAATCCTTGCCTTGCACAGAATTCAAACGTGAAAGTTTTGCGTACAGGTTACCCAATTCAGGAACGCAATTCCTTTAGATAATGGATGAGATCACAAAGGGTAATTTACTCGACTGTGTCCCGGAGCCCAGATCTTTTGGGTGTCCGTGTAATTAATATACAATAAAACTACCCAGCTACTCTTGTTATCTCATCCTAATTATCACCATCTCATTATTTTAAGAGCATTAGCAACTCACGTGACACAGCCGCATTTTTAATTTTTGTCATTAATGTACTTGTAATTTATGCATGAGTATATTGTTGCATTAAAGCAGAAACAACACTCTAATAAACGGTTCAATTATTTAAAACGGTCCGTCTGCTACAAGAGATAAAGCCAACATTAACTTGGGAGGAGTTCCTTAAATGGATCTTTTATTGATTCTCGATTGTTCTCCTTTTAATTGGAAACCGATTGAATAACAATGTGACAAGCCAAGTCTTTAATAAATTCTGTCAACTCTACTCTGAAGCACCAATAGAACATATAACACCTGGGTTTTATCTTAAAGCTAGCGTGTGAAAATAAACGAGTGTAGGATCATCAACAGCAACTATGTGCATGCATACTACGTAATACACAACCACCATTTTTTGCTCTTCACTTCTGAATCGTCCAGTCCTCCCCACTGACCAAGAAGAACTGGGTGAACTAATTGAAGCCGATACGAATTTCGCTGCGTAATGAGACACGGGTTGTGAGGTGTTGAGGAATTAAACTGGTTTCGTCGTAAGTGCTTCTCTCCTCTTGGATACGAAGAAAAGACGTGGGAGACTGCATTCTCAGAAATCATTATACTCAGCCATTCCACACGACCAGCGAGAAATGAAACACATTCAACCTTCCAGGCTCTCATTGTTGTGGTTTGTGTGTTCATAGTTGCTGAACATTTCTTGTGTTATTTAGTTTATTTGAAGTGCTTAAACTGCGGAATTGCTATTTCATTGGAAAATTTAACCACGTTGGTGCGTCACACTAAGATTACAGCACATCATAAATATTCGTTATTTAATCATTCTATTATTACATCTTGCGAGCCATTTTATACTCTCAATTTTACATTTCCGAGAGATCCCACGTCTTGTTTGGCAAATGAATTGTGTAATTGTAGTAGTGTAGCAGTGTTCAGTCATTTAAGTTTTAAGGAAGCCAATGTTATTGCAGTTACGCGTGGAAGGATTATGTTTAAATTAGTTTAATTTGTGGTTTTGCATTTATTGCAGGTCGAAAAAATTGGAGAAGGAAGTAGGAGTAACTTGAGTTGGAATTTGACAGCTTCTGCGCGTCAGGAGTTGCGATTTGTACAATCATTAAATCTCAGGAGAATAATTTTAAAAGGAATAGTATTTCAGTCGATTCACAGACAAGTAAGTCGTTGTCCTATTGTGAATAAAAAAGTTTCTTTAATTGAATAAATACTTTTTCTAACAGGGTATTAACATTTTATCTTGGACCGTCGCCACCTGGAGTTTATTTATCCGGCTGAAATTAATTAAGTTTTATATACGATGCCTTCCCACCTGGTGCTAAGAATATTGATTGTTATTTTTTTGGCATTCACAGGTAAGACTTTGTTTTGTAAATGTACTCACTACTTACAAGATACTAACGGATGTGTCTGAATCTCCAAATTGTTCTGCAGGAGTTGAGTGTCTGTTTTGCTACCGGTGCCTGTCATTAAATTGTCCAGGAAAACAATCCGAGTGTGAAAGTGTACAGTCCTTCGTTACTAAGAACCTCCGTGACTTTTATGAAATTGGAGCCATTCTTCCTGCATGTCCAGAAATCAATAACAAGACTGCGTGGTCCACACAACTGGTCAATGAGGATCCCTGTTCCGATTTTCGCTCC
>JAQGAC010001357.1:0-14294 GCA_034696585.1 Isotomurus maculatus | reverse complement strand
AAAGTCTTTTTATTAAAGTTTACAAAAAGGATTTGTTACTTTGTGAAACATGGACAACGTGGAATCTTTAATGTTGACTATCTATCACTCTGAATTCCGTCTCTACTCTACTTCTTCTTCTTTGCCTTGATAACTGAAAGTATTCAAGGCATTCAAGTAATTGTCTCCACGTGTGGGAGTCACTCTTTGCATTTACATCTCTCCCATTAAGTTAGAAGAAAATGCTTTGTACTATAATAGTTTTGCATTTGACTATCGTTAATCTTCGATAATTTTCTTTCCTCTCCAAGTCATTAGAATACATTACAAAGCCTGCAAAATTGCTGAAATTTGAGTAATGGTGAACGAAAATATTGTGGTTGATTTGAGGTCATACACAATTTGCAAAAATAGTATGTCAATTTCCGCATTGTTGTTATCAACATCAACCTACTTATCGTTTCAATTAAGCTCAGTTTTCCATAGGAAGTACATTAACACATCAAATAATGTCCCATTATTCTTGTGTGACGTAGAGAAAGCCCATTGGTAAAAGTTTGTATTTTTATTTGCTTTCATTCCAAGTTATAATTTGATTTTAATGACTTCCACCATCTATTAGATTGAGTAGTATCGCTTTACGAAAGGTAATTAGGGATAATTAAGACCTTTCTTTGCCAATGAAACTGGGAAGTGGGTTCACCCAACAAGAATTCCAGAGGAGTCGGAAGAGTCTACATAGAATACTGAAAGAGAGCTCAATGGTGAAAGCCCAATCGATCAGAGAGGCTTAAGTTTTATTTAGTTTCCGTGTATTTCTTTGCCACAACGAGAGGGTTACTGCCGGTGGTATTTGGAGAAAGTCTAAGCTTCTAGCGTCTATGCACATTATTTGGGAATGGTGGCTGTGGGTTCATTTAGTTATTCGTAGATTCGTAGCCCCTCATCCGTCCGTGAGGAATATCAGGATAGATTTTAGATACGGAACCAAACTTTCTCCTCAAAGATGGGAGTTTGCCAACGATAGAAGTTATTGCGGATCACAGTGATAGATGTGAATTTCGTGGGTGGATCGATGAATCTGGGTACAACACAGTCTCTCTTTTCAATGTAGAATCATGGATATGACCATTAACCTTCTCCCTTTACTTTTTCCCTATCCAACACTTCCAAGTTCCAAGTCTAACACCATTCCACCAACTAGTATGAACACGAACTAATATTGCGAGGTAAAGGATTAAGAATGCTGAGGTATCTGTCTAGTGTCTACTACAAACAATACAAAGTATATGAGAAATTCGACTCGTTTTTAGACACCCGGTTCACAACTAATTCAAACCAAAAGCCTCACCTGAAATAATACCCGATTTATGGTTATCCAATAGGGAATTCATCAATCTACTGAAATCTCCCGGGTACTTTGTATACTGCTGGGATAAGTATTTATACGCGTGGGTTTTCGTGGCCAGTCTGGCTTTGCTATAGGAGACGTCAATATACTTTCACCCTGTAGAGGAGAAAGAGAGAACCCACTGGTCATATCACGTGACATAAACCATTAGTCATCCCAACAATCTTCCGTTACATAACTGATTTCATGAGGAATTGTGTGTATGCTAGGAAATTACGAGAATTGAGAGTAGACGTACTTTGCAGTGGTAGGTACTGCCATTACTGCTTGGTTAATATCACATTGCAGTTGGTTTTGATCAAGGAGAAATCTTTGTGGGTCATATAAATAGCTTTCCACATCCTGCCTGGCCATATACTTTAAGTAATAGTCTCTTTAGTTTATTCTGGCTGGCAGTGTTGGTGAATGGATGGGAAGTGAAATGCCGAATATGTATGCAATCCAAGCTCTTCAAGCTTTCCTCCGTCATACAGTCTGACACTGACAAATAAGGTTGGGAAATAGGAATCTCACTATCCCTTCGAATGAAGTTACTGTGTGTACATGTAACGTGTGTATGTTTTGTGTGTTTTTGTGTGGGTGGACTTATGAAATGTGAAAGCAAAACTAAATTAGATTCTCATCGCGTGTGGAGTCTCACTGACCAATTTTTTCAAATCCTTTTCGCTTAATATTTATTGAATCGCTACTTCCATTTATTTCCATAAACGTGAGTATTTGATGTGTGTGCTACATTTTATACACACACCCGTTTTATACGTAGTGCAATTAAGTAGTAGCAATTTCCATTTTCCATCTAAGGTCACTTTAAAAGCAGCTGTAGAAGGCGAGGTTATATTTCATCAATGATTTACTAAGGAATCACGTCATGTCATTAAAGCACAATGAAATATATGAATAGTTTTATTCTTACATGAGACAAGTGGGTGATTTGTTTGATTCGTGCTTTATGGAATTCTGTCGGGAGGAATTCAGTAACTCTTTCTTTTAGTTACTTCCACCCTACTAACTATTGACCCTTCTATTCTTCACCAGGCTTAGTGGACATTATACGATTTCTAAATAGTTCTAGTCGACGAAAGAACACTTTGCACAGCGTGTGATTGATTGCTCGTATTTCCACTCCCAAAATTTCTATTGTGTAACTTTCCTTGAAAGCTGTGAACATGAAAAATCCATTGCTCATACTTTAGTTTGCGTGTTAGTACATAATACTTGGTGCTTGTGGATGAAGGATGAATGCATTAAGGAACTTCGTTTCATCACATTTGTAAAGTCATTAAAGAAATAATAATCGCTAACAGAACTTCTTTCTTTAATTAAATCCTAACGAAGCGCTTTTTCATCTGGCTGCTGTCATCAAGTGTCCTTAATTTTTAAACTTATCATTGAATCCAATTCGCGAAAATTCAGCACAAAATCTTAACGCTTAATTAAACTCAAACAAAGTACGAAGTGCATCAGCTGCATGACTCGTTGTGATGTGCGTCACAGACGAGACAAGAAACAGGCCGGTTGTTTCAGTTGAATGAATTCTAAATCGATATGTTTGCTTTTTCGAAACCTGTCAGTAAGAACCGAACACTTTGAAGTTGTTGACTCGATCTTATGCCTTGCGAGAAGCAGTGTGCAAAGGATATGAAGAATCAACAGTCAATGTTCTAACTAGGAGTTCTGCTCGATCATTCAGAGTCTCATTCGTTTTGTGTAGTCTTCTCACTCATATTCCCTCTCTTGGTTGATGAATCAGTAAAATCAGATTTGCATTCATTGCACAGAACCGGAAACGAGCCAAATGCCAAATTCAAGGAATATAAAAACCCCCACTATGCTTAAAGCACAGTGTATTAGTTACACGCTGAGATATCATGAGACTGCGATTTCCTTCCACTACAAATCTTATATTACACACATTACATTGCACTTTCTCATTTCCTCTGCTACTATGTATGTATTCAGTCACAGTCACATGCTCAAAACTGAAAATACCCGAAATCCGAACAAGATGTTAGTTCATACGTAAAGAAACACTCAAAAGGTTCATCTTGTGCTTTCATGGGTGACCTGCTGGTCTTCAGTTTAATCACATGACCTCAAATCTGTGATTAATCACTTTTAAACTGGGATTATATTCGTAACTTAAACTTCCAATTACTTTCGTGAGGTGCTGTAAACTCCTACCCAACAACCAAATCATCAATTCACACAAAAATTCTTCTAAGTCCTGCAAGAATTCTCGTGTAAGAATTTACTAATTTACATCCACAGTTTGCAGTTCAAATCTAAAAGTTCAGACTCCATAACCCCTTCTTACGTAGCTTTCAAAGTAATGCATAACTTTATGCATTGCTCAACAGTTCATAAGTACTTAGGACTTTACAATGCAATTTTATGATAACTAACAGTTGTACTAACACTTCACATACTCCACATACTCTTATCTCACACTTGAATGGGTTTATTCAACCTTTTCCCAAGTGCTAAGGCATTTAAATTTTAAATCTCTTTCGAAATTCAGGCAATCTCTACCAACCAAATAGGAAGGATAAACATAAACAATACAAGTGGTAATTTATTTCAACAATTGAATAACAATTAGAGTAGAAATTCACTGTGCATACAACTTGCACATGTATTGCAGTAATATACATGTAGCAGCTCAACTAACGTACAACAGAGCAATTCAGTGGGCTCTTCGTGAGTCTCGAAGTGATTTGCATAGACACACTAAATTCACTTTTCAATTTACTTTCCATCCTACCATTTGCACCCAATGAAAACATTTAAAGCTCTTTCGGTTCAGCGCTTCATTAAAGAATGAATTTTAAAACAACTCATTTGAATTTCGAAATCGTTCGTCACTTAAGTATCTCCGTATGAAGTAGTCGTGTGAAATTCCGTGCAAGCTTGTGCTTGTATACTACTACTAGTACTATTATTGTTAGTTCCAAGTCCAACAAGTCAGACGCAGTAGTGCAGAACTGCAACAAAAAACCTCGTCAAAGAATCTATTTCTAAATATACAAAAGTAGATAACTTATTCATGTACAGCCACTTCTACGTGATGTTCTCCGTTCAAGTAGGTACACATTTTGGCATGTGTATGGACCTGTCTGTTGTAAAAATAAGCTTGAGAGATCATTTCCTCGTGCTTTGTCAGTTGAACTACGTCCCGTGCTTTCTTTGATAGAGTTTTGAAGTTTACACTTCAAAGAACTTTACTTCCTTTGCTGTGTCTGCTTCATTGCTTGGATCAAACATAATTAGAGTGAATCTGATGTGTATGAGTGTGCGAATGATTACTGTGCATAGAATTAAAATTAAGTCAATTAAAGCGCTTGCTTTGCTTTATTAAATGCTTTCTTCGTTGTATATGTAGTCAGTACAAGTACAGATGATGAAATAGTACGTGTGTAATTATTAGTTGATGAGAAGATATACTGTTGATACTTCCCCTGAGTAGTTAACGACCCATTAACATAATAATGAAAGTACTGTGTAGTCGTTGTAGTAGTGGATGAGAAAAGTAATTATTGTCTGTACAACTTTGGCTATGATTATATTAGGTATTGTGGTACCGATTGCACCTGTTGCTGCTTCTGCTGCAGCCTCAGCCTCCTCCTCGACAGTTGAAATTGACACTGTGCCCTCCTCCCAAAATTCTAGTCGAAAAAAGCGTAAAAAGAGACGGAGAGAGAAAGAAAAAGAAGGTCAGGATGATGATGATGATGAATTTGAACAGGTCAGTTCTCAAACTCTCTCTGTTCTGTTCTCTCAAGCTAAAGCAATTCCACACACACTGGAGAAAGTATCTCAAACTAACAAACTACTACTTAAAATACCTGCAAACCTACGAGGAGACGAGGCTATACTGTGTTATAGCTAAAGTGCCTTTAACGCAAACTACTCTAATTAAATATGCATGGCTTCTTAATCTTAATTAACATCATCACAATGAAATATACTGCTCGCTTGTTGTTTTGACTTAAATCTAAAATTAACTTAAGTTGTAGTTGAGTTGTAGCCGTGTTAGATGTTGTCTGTGAGCTTTGCACCAATGAAGATATATCTGCATAAGACAATGTATAAGACTGTCCTAGTAAAAGAATCTGAAAGAATTTACACTTCACGAACTCCTAATATTAAGTACGACTACTTTTGACTTGAAACTTGCATAACTTTCTCTGAGCTCCTATTTTAGTCTTTTTGTAGAAAAATAGTTTTCCCTTTGGAAATAGATTTTAGATTTTATTTTCTGAAGTTTCTTATCTTCTTTGAGTTACACGGAATGTTGATTGTTTTGTATTTCAGTTGACAGATGAAAATTCTTCGAAAACTCCGAGTCCATCCAGAATAACAGAAGCAGTGGATGCAGAAGCAGTAGCAACAACAACAGCAGTGACTACAACACAAGACAAAAATACCTTAAGAAGTGAATCAACTTTTTTAGAGGTTGAAGAGTCGTTAAATTCCGCAGGACTCGAAACTACAAAGACAAAGACTACAGAGAAAATCAGGTTCACTTGTACATCTTCACTTGATAATAACGATCAATCAATCACTCAAGTGCCAAGTACCACTTTGAACGCAACCATCATACCATCAGAGTCATTACCAATGCAAACAAGTTCTTTAGTAAGCGTTGAAGACGTAAAGACGGAGAAGGGTGAGTCATCTCGACTCCAACAAGGCAGCATTACTTTGATGGAATCTTCTTCTTCGTCTACAAATGACACGTCTTCATCATCTGTAGAGTCGTCTCCTTCTAAATGGAAAGTGGCATCCCGGAAAGAAATAACTGAGCCATCATTAGTATTACCACCACCACCACCACCTCCTTCACAAGAAAAGAAAGGGTCATCAGTAAAAGGGAATAAGAGAGAGAGTAAAAAATCAAAAAGTAAAAATAAAATGGCTCATAAACTGTCAGCGGAAGTGGGTAAGCCAAAATCAACAATGGAAATGGCTGACGGAGATGAGGAACGGATGAAAAACGATACCAGTGGAAATTCTAATTCTAATGAAGATGTTCAGTCTGGCTCGAACCCAGGAGAAAATACAAAAACCGCTTCCTCCACAAATTCCTCTGACGATGTCCGATCAACGGACACTGGCAGTGATTCTACCGCTTCTATAAAAACTAGTGACCCAAATGATTCTTTACCTGCAACAGCACAATCAGCATCTCCTTCAGTGTTCAGTAAGAAGCCGGTGGATTTGACAGTTAAGTGTCCATCCAGCAATATTCAAGATCCCATGATAATGACACCGGAAGCTCTAAAGAGTCCTTCAGATTCCATATTCCCGGAGTTCCATAATCCTGGAGCCGCTGGAACTGAACCCAGCTCGCCAGATTCCCTCAACACGACGCAGAGCATGGCTGGCTCTGAATGTGGAGGGTGTGTAGAAAACCTTTCAGTATCTGAGTCTGACCTACTAATGATGAATAGAACGACTTCTATAGACGAAGTTGATGAGGACTTACCACAAGAAGAGCAGCCATTCAGTTCTTCCGAGATTCCTGTCATTATTTCAGGGACTGTCGTTCCAGCTCCGGATTTGGAAGTAGAATCTTCTGCTGGTCTTGTGAGGGAACTGTCACTCGTTCCGCAAGAAGAAGTAGAAGTTTCGCAAGGGAAAGACGAGCCTGGAAATGAGTGTAGACCCCCGAAGGTTGAAGGTGGTAGTGGTGATAATGTTGCAGTACCTAAGAATTCTGAAGCTTCGCTTTCTCCTTCCGAGCTACCTGAGACAACTGAACTGACTAATACGTGTGGAGAAAGCACGACCGACCATGGAATCGAGAAAGAAGAAATCATTCAACCTTATGAGGCAGAAATGTCGAGTTGCACGGAGTTTTTACAGAGAGACTCTTCCATTCCAGTGTCATCTCCAGTGGGAGAGTTAAAGTTAAGCAGAGACGTGAAAAACGAGACGATTGGGGTCGTCGAATGCCAACCTCCTCAATGTGAGATGCAAGTGAATTTGAAGACAAAAGATAATGTGGAAGAAGAATCGAGCTTGGCTAAGCATGAGCAAGCTATTCTGACAGATTCAGGGCACCCCAACTTGCCTTCTTCTTCACTTCTGGAGATTCACCAGGACTCACCCGGAATTTCTCCAGGATTATTGACGGAAGGAGAAGAGGTGGAGGTGCGTCTTCCACACAAAGAAGAGGGAAATGCAGAAAGCAGTTCTTCTTCTGTTAAACCGTCACTTCAAATGAAAGACATCAGGCCAAAAAGCATAACTCTGGCTGTTTCGGAATGGCTGAAAACTCAAGGGGAAGATGCTCTCACTCCCATTCTACCTTTGAGATCAACTTCTCCTGAGTTTGAAGGAGATATCGATGAAGACTCTGACACAGACGAAGGAGAGGACGACAACGAATCGAATGCTAACAAATCACAGAACTCAAAAAACGTGTATGGCAACCCTTGGGCTGCTCCATCCAATAAATCTGGACCTACTAAAAGTATGAAGTCCAGATCGAAAGGTAACAATCGAGTTATCAATCAACAACAGGATGGGAATATCAGCTCAAGGGTTGCGTTGTCTTCAACTCCAACCAACTCAAGTAACGTAGAGGAAAATGAGGAAACCGAGAGTAACAAAAAGAAAGTCCCCCAGAATTCATCAACACATTATGATTCCGGAGTAGAACTCAGTTCACCTGAGTGTACAGTTAATTCCAGTTCTGGGGGAGAGACCGACAGCAATACGAGTACAGCACAGGGACAGCCGAACTTTCTCCAGAGGAGGAAAGTGCTGAGAAAGTCTGAAGAGAGGGAACAGCAACTGCCTAAAAATGCTGGGCAAGTGGAATTAGGGGAAACGCCTGTACAACAGGAAGTGAAATCATCTTCTGCGTCGGAAAGGTCGCATTCAATAAACAGCACTCCATCGTTAGACGAATCAAAAGACCACGCAGAAATCTGTGATCCTCAGAAGTTTGCAAAGTACTATCAATTTGGTGTAGTCTTTGATCGAGCTAATGGAGACACAGAAGACGTAGATGATTCAGATGAATCTTCGCTAGTAGAAGACGTAACTATTATAGAAGACGAAGGAGAAGGCAAAAGTATTAGTAATGGTACTAAGGATAATTCTTGTGGAGAAATTATCCGATCAATTCCTCCAGACTTTCTCCAAGTAATGATGAACAGAAATAAAGCCCTGAGGAAGAAAGTTCTTCCTGTGGAACTGGGGAGGGAAGTGGTACTGCGAGGATACTGTGATGTAGAGGATGACGAAGAAGTAGGAACTTATGACCCCACAGTGTATGAAAAGCGGCTGTCAGGGGCTGTCAAAAGTTTCAGTAATTTCCCAACCAACCAACCTTCTTGTCCTTATCCATCATCTTCCAACCACATTTACGTTAATCCCATGTCTCTCGCTAAGGAACTCGTGGAATCGTCTGAAACCAGTGGAGAGCCTTTGTCCGATTCCTGGGATGTTGATTCAGAGCCACTTCCACCGTACCAACCGCCGTCTCCCGTTGAAATCCCCGTTTATAATCACCTCACTCCTGAAGCAAGGCTGATCAGGAAAAAGCTACATGCAGTTGGCGATCCTGTTTCGAGCACTATTTGCTGTTCCATTCAATGATTCTACTTCTACATGACTCTAAATAATATGAGCGCATTCTAGGATAAGCCGTACTTTATATACTTTGTAATATACTGATAATAAGCGTTCATCATACAAGAACTAATTAATAATACAAGTATATACTTAATGATAGTTAGTTATTATCATATTTACACAGGATGATATAATACCGGTCTTCTTGTACAAAGACCGTCGTACCTTCTTGGCATTTACAAATATGTTAAAAGATACTGTTACATTTATTCATGTCTTCTTACTGCGTGTATACTTTATTATGTGTAAAGAATGACAGGCAATAATTTGTCCAATTACGCTTTCTTTACTTAATACTATACTATGAACATAGGTGTATATCTATATACTAACTTCCAGGAGAGCATTGGGAATGGAATGGAACTATGGAACAAAACTCGCTCGCAGGATGGAAATATATTCCTTCGTCACATGCAACATGCAACTATATTATTATTAAACATGGTACTAATAATTGAAACAATTCTACTTCTTATAAACTCCAATCGATAGTTTAATATTTCGAGTACAATTCTAAAAGGATGAAGGATCTAATGGAAATCATTTCTGTGCAAAATGTTTCTGCAAGTGTGTTTGCGATTGGATAACTTGGCTGAGAGAAATTTAGTAATTAACCAGGTAAAAGTAAAATTGCGTTTAGTGGCAAATGATGATTGAATTTATTCAGTGGATACAACAGCAAACTTGCACTCGTAGTGTATAATAAATTAATACTAAACATTTACATCCATCAGTATGAATCAATACATTTATCACTTTTAAAAGTAAATTAGACTGTCCAGGGGAAATAAAGAGAAATCATTACGTGAAAGTATTCTTGACACACCTCGAGAAAATATAAATCCAAACTCCATTTCTGTGCTCTCATACTATTTACTACAAAATCTAAACTACGAGTGTAAGATGCAACTCTCATGTTCCAAAACTGTAAGCAAGCTATGCTATATGCACAGATATTATATAGCTTCTAGCCGGTTTCCGATTGTATTACTAATACTATGTACTAAAATATTTACTTACGTGCTAGAATAAATATACTCATGCATGTCAATCAATCTAAAACTATGGACAGATATGATGCACTCTCATAGATGATGTCAAACTATTTACATCTTATAATTAAGAATTTTAAAATATTCTCAAAATGATTTCTTGTAAATCAACCAAGCTGTTGAAACGGTGTAAATTTTCCTCGTAATTATTACAACCGTACTTCATAGAAGATAACCAACCATCTTGTGAATTTTCAACAATTTGGGGAGTGCTGGTTGATAATACAGCAAAATAACGTAATACTTTTTGAGTTTGTAAACTTTTTAGATGACCGGAGAAAGTGTTTGCCGGAGTCTGTACACTGAAACCAAAGTGAATCGAGTGCCATGGGTGTTCTCGTCTCAATGATAATATTATATTGACTACAGTTTGCTCTAAACTGATCAACTTGTATTTTCACAAACTTCTGTTGCTTTTTTAACGCTAAGATCTTGTAATTTGTAATAGTAGATCATCATAATTTGATAATTTGATATTTCAATTGACTACATAATGTAACCATATTCTGTCAGTGTTAATAATAACATAAATCCTAACGTACATGTGTAATGCTACACTATCGATAATTATGGCTTGCGTAAGAAGACAGTTTATTGAATAATTGAATATTACTGGTGGTGGAATTATAAGATTATAAATAGTTAAGGATACAATTTATCTAGAAAGGCCAGGTTTCCATTGTGCGTTGCATGGTATGAGTCTGTCTAGTCTATTGAGACCGCTGATGTGAATTTACTCTCTCGTTGGATCTTCTGTCGCAAAATATTTTTCTCCGAAAATTACTTTCTATTTGATGTCTTCATTCAAGCTTACACTTTATAATTATTACTAACCATTCAAAATGTTAACAAATAGGGCATTGAATATAAATACAATACATCCAAAACTGTACCTAAAAAGTCGCTCTGTCAATTGTCGAAACTTAAATTATATGCGAATACATGAATCATGTAAAGTCCCTCAACACTCAAGGAAACTAGAATATCTTAACTTCGACCTACTTAACTTTTCTCCGATTCCATGCAGACTTGATTGATAAAAATACAAAACCTCCTCCATTTACTTTTACGTAAGAAACATAAAGCTGTATATTTCTTCATCAGTGATTAAATATTAAACCTACCATGGCATTTGTTGCACTATCAATAATCATCTATACAACTATACTAACTAACCTTACATTAATACACTACCAAACTATTTAAGTAACATCAATCAACGAAAAAGGAATCAGAGGTCTTCTACTAAATTCACGCAAAAATGTTGCATACTGAAATCCAAAATTCACTTGGGTGAAATGTACTATACGTTATAAGCTTCAATGCTTAATGTAATATTGTAAAATTGTAATTTGTAAGGTCATAACTAGCATAAAAAATAATTAAATTAAGTAGCCAAATCTCTAAAATTACGTCAAACCATGAGGGTATCTACTTTGCTGTAAGGAGTGTGTAATAATAAAAATGCTAAAGGTGATAACAATAATATTGCACACCGATACATATTTATTTATGAAGAACGTGCGGTCATAAAATCCATAATTTTTCTCTAATTCATAATTGTAATTATTTCATGGGAAGATGCGTATACGCTCATTTAGTTACTTCACTACTCCAAATACGAGTATAATTTCTATCCACTTTATTTTTCGAACATTTATCAAACGTTTTCAACAATTGAATGGTTGAAGTAATTCACTTTACAAGAATGTTAATAAAATATATTTGAGAAAGACATTTTGATGTAATTTTTGTTAAGTAATCGAATGGAAACCGTACTTATGGTTATGGTACTTTGAGTGGAGAATTATTCAATTGTGGAAGAGAGAAGGTGTTACTTGAAATATGGTTTTAAGATATCGATAATCATATATTATATGATTGCTGTAATAAGACTCGTTTAGAAAATTAATGGAAAAAACTTGTGTGACGAAACAAGGTATTTAATATTTAATGCAAAGTTTAAAGCAATCTAAAGGTAATATGGGTGTATGATATCAATTTCATGTAATTAATTGCCGCTTAACTTCGGTATATGCAAAATACATATTGCTTGGCTGCGTGAAGGTGAAAGTAAAAAATGATCAAGAAGGTGAAAATATTCATTACTTGAGTTTCTGAAACTCGTGATACGTTAAAAAATTAAAAGTGAATATTTCAAGCCTTTTCGTATTAAATATAAAATGCATAAGAACCTTTCAGCTCTAGCGCTTCAATTTATGGGATTCATGTGAGACTCGGTTCATAATAACTCGAAAGATAAAAGTAATATGGGTTGCTTCATTGTATATATTCTTATCTCACTTTTTAATTAAATCAACAGGGACTGCAATTGCATTTCTTACAAGTTTATTACCCTTGAATTTATAATTCTGTTGATTATTTATAGAATTAGATATTGTGATTCTGGAAAATATTTGCGTATAATTGTTACCAATTGCAGTCGTGCCTTTTTGACAATGAAAATTAATATTAATTAATACTACACGTCTAAATGGTTGTTGTTGCGTAATTTGGTGTCAATTAAATTTACACTCTCTCGTTCTTGCTGTGTATTCATTCGTCGTGTCGTGTTTTTCATATTCATCTACTTGTTAAGTTTTGTATGAAATGTTGAACGCTGTTTTTCAAACGTATATTAATACATGAAATTTTAAGCGTGCCACGTTAAACGTGTACATGTTACTTAATAATCTGTATATAAATTACAGATAACACATATTAAAATATGTATCTGAATGCTAACTATGGAAAATTTAACAAGAAACATTAAGAGTCATCCCAAAATCAATTCAGTTTAATTGGAAGTTCGAAACACAACATATGCGCTCTAAAAGGGCAATTCATTCTAGCTATTTATGAACTTCACACTTTGTATGAAATGATAGGTTCAATCAATTATTGCTTTGTCATACTATCAACTACCAACTTATATCTACTACTTTGTTATACAATCAAAACCCTGTGGTACGGGCATACTATTTACTAACATAGCAGAATGAGTTGAACGAATGTTTTTGAAAAATATGGAATGTTTTCTGAAAAATTTCAAGTTATTTGTTTATTTTGTAATGCGTAACAATAAGAAATAATTTATTATTTACTTTGCGTGCAATGCAATTCGAAAAAAATATGGCACAGAGAAGCTGCTGATAAATTAAATCCGGACGAATGAATGGTTTGCTTTTAAAAGCCTGAAGTGTCATAAATCATAATATGAGGAAAGGTTGCCATTGTATCAAACTATTTTTTTCAGTTTTCTACAATGAGAGTGGACAGTGGAAGTATTTATGAACAAAACTCGAATCTCCAACAAATGTTTACTTGTTCAATTAAATGGTGATGAATGGTACAGAGATAAAGAGGAAAGAATATATTATACGAGGTTATGAGATTCATACACACACAGGCACACACTCTAACTTACTTTTAACTTTTAACAGTAATTTTTTAAGTGAATAATTTATAGACAGATATCTTGTGTTTCCCCGTATTCCACTCGGATAAAATTACACCGAATGAATCATTGTGAACACAATGCTGGTAAACTAACCATACGAAACATAATTAATCTCAGGTGGTCATGATTGAAATGTTGTGTAGTTTTATGTAAAAATAATTGAAGGTGATGGCTAATGGCTGTACATAATAAAATTAAATCAGAACGGATTGTGAAATAAGTGTAGACGGTAAGGAGAATGGATAGAACTTTAAGAGAATCGCAGAAATGGAGATAAAAATCTAAACCTGCCTCTCAGAATGCACTGATTGATACTGGTGGTGTTACTTGCAAAATAAATCACGTTTTCTGCGATAAGTGAGGCTTGAATGTCAAGCGACATGCGGAGCGCTGCTATATGTATGCATTATGGTGTGGTGTTTAAATACTGATGTACTGTAATGAATTGTGAATGCCATCATCTATTATGGTAAAGAATTATTATTCTATGTAAAGAATTAAAAATAACTTTGCTCTTACAAAAACTGTCAATTACAAGTTATTGCATAAAAGTTATAATCGTATACACGTGTAATTCATCATTCATTAATTATATCAATGGTTGGTTTTATTATAAATGAATAATGTTGTGAATGCTATAAATTAATTATATGCTGTGGTTGTCAATATGATTGAATCAATAAATAAATATTCTCGCGATGTACTGAAAAATCACACAAATTGAAGTTGGGGTATTTTTATTGAGTAT
>JAQGAC010001356.1:0-14305 GCA_034696585.1 Isotomurus maculatus | reverse complement strand
TTTAAATAAACATTACTACATTAGCCTATTATATATTCTCGTAGTTGACTCATCAATTATTGTTGGCCGTGTTACTTACGATTCTCATAACTAAGCATTCATGCAACGTGCATTTGCATCTTTGAAAGAAACTAAGGACGGGAAAAAGGCCTGCGGCAGTGGAAAGCAGTGGTATCGTGGAGATCCAGGCCTTTCACCCCGTACCCGTCCTTACAAAATATGAATAGCTTTAGGCTGGTGGGGCTAAGTTGATTTACAGTTAGTTTGAAGGTATTGAGTAAACGGGATGTCTAACTTTACTGAAATATTGTGAGAAATATTGTTTGAAATTAATAAGCAATTCTTCTTCCTGCAATTCAACACACAAACCTTATATCATGTTATACATACCAGCTCTCGGGTTGTGATGGTCACACTCGTGTGATAAATGATACAGATTTCTTGGAATTAGGAAGTCTTCAATTGAAAATTGAGTCCCTTAGAAATCCTCCAGGTCCACCAGATTCATCATAAAGAAAGGAATTGTTGTCAAAATTTCTGGATTGTCAGCACGTGGAAATAATAACGTTATAAATGTTCCATTGTAAAGAAGTCTTCACCCTTCCTGGGGAAATCTCCTCTATATGGAGTTTTCAGGTGACTTGTTCCTCCTCCGAACTTTTATCTCTCTCTCAACCTTCTCCCGAATCCACTAAAATGGTACCTTCCTTCAGTCGCGTGTCCTCCGAATAGATTCCCTGCTGGCAGACGTATTTCATATCCTCATTTATAACACGCATCCCGTATATTTATTTTCACCAGGAGATTGTGACGGACGCAGGAAGGCTGCAGGAAGGTTCAACACTTCTTATTCCTAACCTGAGGAGTAAAAATAAAAAAAGTGTCGTCATTTCCTTTCCGTGCGTGTCTGTTTTCTTTCCTAGTTGTTTCTCCAGTTTTGTGAGTCAAACTGAGACATGAAAGCATATGTACATTCTTCGTGGAAAAAGAGGTCACCCAAATGCAGAAGAACATGTCCAGTGGAGACTCGAAGTGAGAAAAGGAGAAGTGTGGCCGTCTTCGTGGAAAAGAGATTAGCTACATGTGCTCGCCTTTCCACCTACTCACGCGTCATGAGCAGATTCTTTTAATTCCTCACCTTACGCAAATGTCTTTCTCTGCTTTTAAATGAACAACTGCTAACTGGACATAATTTTTTTTGTCCGTATCATGATAAACTATGTAAGTAGGGATTTGCACTGTTACTCCCTAAAAAGATGCTTGCTGGGAATTAATAGAGACTAGTTTATTTGTTGTTATTTTACTGACATCTTTCCGAGGAACAGAATTTCTAGTGCCACTCCCAAAGGTCCATTCAGTTGAGATTTCCACTTCATCCAAAATGGACATCTCTCAGAAGCTCTCCTAATTCTTCCTTTTCTTCACCTTCTTGGGGAGTACAGCAAATGGCGAATTCGAATCCGTAAGCTTCCAACTTCAGAAATTATAATAATGACAAAAGTTTCATAATTTAATTTGAAAGGAATCTTCGGAGGATCCTGAGGAGAATCCTCGCCAATTTCATATCGACCAACATAAAGAAACCCGGGAGTTTTTCAAATCCGAGGTGACAATCTTATTGCACACATTTCATGGTTACCGACTAATTATCGAAATTTATTCAACGCTGTTTGATTTTACAACAGATCGATGAATTCTTTTCGAATCTTTTGGACTCACTGAACCAAAAGCTTGTAGAAGGCAATTCAGAGACACTTTCTAAACTGGAGATTCTTAACAAAAGGATACTTAAATTAGAGAGAAACCAGGAGGAACTATTCGCCAACTTGTTAAGGACTTTAAACGAAAGCGTAAAATAATAACAGCCAATTTCAACATTAAAACTCCTAAAGTTCTAAATGTCTCGCAAATCGAAACTTTTCATTTCAGACGGGCAGTCAAAACAGAAATCTTTCGGATTCATTCAACGAAGGTTTCGCCAGCAGTGGTTTGAAAATGGAGATGTTATTTCTCAATTTCACGGAGACGTTTAGTCAAAAACTCGAATTAAAGATGGAAAAGTCATTAGCCTACTTCTCTGGGTTGTTGAGTGAAGAGCTGAGTAGAATTGACTTGAAATTGGAAAGGACGTCCGTTCGGAATCTCTCGGAGTCCCTCGAAGGGAGTCAACCTAGAAACGAGTCGAAATTGACTGGGGAAATTGAGATTTCGACTGAAACAACCCGGAGGAACGAGCAACAAACTTCGCCAATGACAACTCCATTGACGACACTTTCCACAGTGGAAACTCCAAGAGAAGTTTTTATCAGCACCACACAACTACCCACGAAGAATGAGCAACAATCTCCGCCGATGGCAACTCCATTGACGACACTCTCCGCAGTGACAACCACAAGAGAAATTTTCCCCACATTCCCACAACCACCAACACGAAACGAGGTACACGTCTCCACTTTCAGGCGCGACAGGCTCAAACAGGTGCGTGTTAAAACGTTAAGGATATTGCGTTTAATGTTGTCGGATGTTCTGCAGGTGGAGGAGGTGAATGCGGCCTCAGGAACAATTCATTTCTCAGGAGGAGACAATTCTTCTCTGCGGAGGAAGATTTGGATTTTCCGATCGGAACGAGGGACTTCGCTTCCTTTCATGCGTTTCCAGTTGGACCAAAACGGATTGGGTGTGAACGGTCGTCTCTCCCTGTGGGGCGCAGCTTACGGAAAGCACCACGTCTGGACTGGGTGAGAGTGAATTACATGCGCGCGCTGAAATCTTTGACTGACTGTTTTTTACTTCCACAGATCCCAAAGCGACTGGACGGAACGAATCTTTGCGGGGCCTGTGATTTTAGTCACTTTGACGATTTCGCCCTCCACAGGGAAGACGCCCAGTTTCAAACTTAAATTCACTACCCGTCTTTAGTAATATTTGTGAGCTTGGATGGCTGCTTCCAAAATATCATATAAAATATGAGACTCTCAAACAGTGCTACCTTATTCATCACTCATTGTGTCCAGTCAGTTTCCGAGAGTACATAATTGTTCATCAAGAAATACTTCGCACAACCAGATCCAGCCAAACTCTTAGTGCTCCTTTCCAAACAAGCAGTGATATAGGGAAACTCTCCTTCAAATATAATGCGTCTTCTGAGTTCAACAAATTTAGGATTAATTGTGGGGAAATAGACTTAAACACCAGCTTCCCAATTTTCAAGAAGCTGGTTCAGGAAATGATTCTTCAGGAGCAGAAAGAAGACCATGGGGAGGTTGACATTGAAAACATTAGCAACTATAACTCTTGCATTGATGCTGCATTGGGGATTTTCTTGTCTGATGAAAGTGATTAATGAGTGAGCCCTTGGATGTCACCCTATATCTATTGTTGCTCAGGATCAGCATGATTTGAAGTGAACTGAACACTACCTTTTTTGCCTTATGATTATAATGTAACAGTTAATGATGTTAAGTGCAAATTACCTTACGAATTTAAAAAAAAACTACTGTATGTTTTATCCATATGTATGCTTACACTACACTACTTACTATTTATGATATATTGTAATACCTACTTTATCTTATAATTAATGTGTCCTTGAACCGTAATGGCCTTACCAAAGGGTGGTTCATTGTAATAAATCTTATCTTATCTTATCTACGTGTGGTTCTTTGAGGAGAGTTCCACTGGCCACTACAGACATCTCCCTCCGTCTGTCGTCAGGTGAGCTCGGCGGAGTCAGCATAACAAGTTACAGTTCGTTTGTTTCGTGTTAAATTTGAGGTGTTTTTGGTCTTCAGGCAGTGTGGAAGGGTCGGTGCCATTACGGAGCCACTTGGAAACTCAACAGTCGCCATCATTCGGTTTGTTACTGCCGGGGGAAGTTTCCGGCTAGAGGTGAATTGAGTTCTTCAACTCAACTACGGACTTACTCCATTTCCAGTTATAAAATTTGGTTGACCTTGACTCGAATTTCTCATTTCGTTTCATTGTGGGGCGTCAGGATGTGAGCAGAAGTCGTGCCACGTTGTGTGCAAGCGCGAAAAAATTTAAAAGCAAGTGGCATCCATTCGCATAAGCATTGCAATGTCGTGAAGAGTGAAGTAATATTCCTAATAAGCATTATTTTTCCGCGCCCAACGTCTTCAGCTGAGATGATTCATAATTTCCATGCAGTTCCAACCAAGCTTCTCCTCTTTCGAGGGCGTCTGCATAAACCCTTTTCAATTTGACTCCTCAATAAACCTACGCCTAGCATATTCTAAAACCCAGGATTATTGTGCAGCCGTGAATTGCTCTTAAGTGTCTTAAGTCATTTGATACCTTACGCTGGCATGGGGCAAAGAAGCAGAGTGTGCCACATTATCCAATCCCATGAGAATATCACTTACTGTGCAACAATGCTAAAATTTTCGTCGTTTATGCTAACGATGCTATGATAGAAAACCGAAATTGCAAAGAATTTATGTATAGGTTGGAAATTTTTCTGATTCTAAGCGTTCTAACGAAGCCAGATGCAGTTATTGACTTCTCTGCAGGAATATCTTGAGCGCACTTCTCTCGTCTTTTAACAGGTCCTTGGGTTCGCGAGAGGATCATCACTAACAATTTTAACGGTACAAATTGAAATTGTGACTCCCTGCTCCTACAAATAATCAACGTATACGTCCAGGTTCGAAGTCGGTTGACTTTGGTTTCTTCTTATTTGGACCTTCTACCCAAACATAGGGACTTATGTTTGGTCTGGTGTAACGCAGTGCATCAGGGAATCTAACTGGAAATTTGGTCTTCCCTGCTGGACCTCATGGAAGGGACAAAAAATGAAACGAAATAGAATGGTGTGTTCAAATGTGTTTCAGTCGATGCTACTTGGAGACTATGCACGTTTTAATATTTTGATGATAGTACACACCGTTGGTATATGCAGTTTATATGCTTTATTTATATTAACCCTGCGAAAGCTGGAGATTGTTTTTATCATGATTCAATGTAAGCGCAAATAACTTAAATAAAGTACACACAACCTTTGTATATTGGGATACAGAACTGGATTTATTTGAGATCACATGGTCGAATTAATTTTCTGGCAGCATTGGCTAAGCCAGAATACAAATACATAATCTATTATTTACGCATGTTACGACTGATATCAATATTTTCGTACCTCTCGTACGCCTCACGCACGTACAACCCTCGTAAATATTTTCGGACTCCTGCTGCTGGAGTTACCTTTGGAGTTTGCACTTGATTACTAGTAGCGGAATATAGGATTAGAGATACACGAATTACATACTGATATTACCACGTTAAACTGTATGCTTGTGGAGGACATTCGAACTCCAAGAACGTACGCCTAGTTGATGGCCTGAAAGGTCGTAATCTTTGAGGATGTTGTAAAGTAATCATGGATCACAGGAAACTCAGCTGTGTAAAGTCATAGACGGATAACGTAGGCCACCTAGTGTGAAGGTGACTCTATTGCGTGAAAGACAAATTTTACCAGGAAAATTTCTTCTACTTCTTCACTTGCATCCAACCGGGTCACCCGCTTAATTTTTTCGAAGCATTTCCGTTGATGGGAAACGTGCGTGAAAATTCTTACGTCCCTCGAATCAAATTTGCCCTGTCCCCCAAGCGTACTTTGGTGCTAAGGCCTACGGTTTAAATCAGTTTGTGTTCTAAGTTTACGCTACATTTTGATAAAGGCAGGATTCAAGTTTGGAATTCCTCACTCTTTCAAGTAATTCTAAAGGGATAAGTGATTATGCTTGATAGCCTCTTTGCTGTGTGAGTCCGTATACATAATATAGGCATAGGTAATAAATATAAAAACTACTAATAATTACACTAGCAAAATATTAAGCCAGAGACTTTAAGCTTGAAACAAACACCTTAAAGACTGGAGGGATATTGTATTATGAGTTTTTGAGAACGGACTCAGCTATGACCAAATTACTTGACTACATGCATCACTTGGAACCGTCAAACGCCAATTCTGACCACATTTGGGCTCGCACGCACACATAATTGTAGAACTAAACATATTTCCGCTGTTATGATATTCACGAGTTGTTTTCTAATTTGGGTATATTAGTTTGGTTGATTAATCTGGTAATCAGACGAAGTTTAATGTGTACAATTCAATTATTCTTGCTTTTATCGCACAAGCCAACATTAATCGTATTTTTTTAAATTAAGCATACGTGTACTAAGTTGTATCATCGAATAAACCGTAAGTACGTGTTTGATATTCTCTGGCTCCTGCGATCAGCAGCAAACCCAACTAGCCCAATATATCACTGTGGCATGTCAGAAGAAGCGGTTATCTCCCATCCGTGACGGAAAGTAACGCAATCTGCTGAACTTCTGTTTTTAAAGAGGGTTTGAATCTAGAATTGATAAACTTGAAATGTTACTACGTGAACGACTTACGTTCTTTTCTCTCCAATCGTATTGCTTGATACTCACAAACTTCTATCAAACAAGTCGTGGAAGTAAGTCACCAATAGATGTGTCCAACCTAAATATGTATACTCTAGAAAAGTTTCCCGAGAAAGCCTGTACAGTCCACCTAAACTATTATAAATACGATCAATCAACAATAAGTGTTCGGGATTTATTGATTCACGGCAACCGAAAGTACGTTTTGTTTACGATAAACTCCCCATACAACAATACACATATAAACATGCCTCAACGGTCTCCTGTTATTAGCTTTTTTGAACAATGTTCAATCCAGATAACCATTGAACATCCAGGTGCTAGTTTGGGAGATCGAAGCGTCATTTTTTTCTTTTTCACAATTTCATACTACCCAATGCGAACGCGAGGAATACACAATATATTCATTTTGATCCATTTCGATTCAATCAACAAAACCGAACTTTCTGTACTAATCGATTACCCCTTCGAACTCTTTCTGCATGATACGCAGATATCCGGGTCTTTGTTCTTTCCCAACACAATATTTTGTCGGGAGTGTACAGTATTAACATACAGCCTTTTACCAAAGTCTACTATATTCTTAAGAAAGCAGCTTACTTTATTAAAACAAAGCAGACAGTTCATAGCCACCAAGATGGCTATTAAAAGTTCTCATGTAGAACAACCCATTAAGTTGAGTAAAAACAATCTGGCTTCGGCTCATAAATACCAATGTCACGATTCCCTTTGGACACGTCAGTTTAATTTCAGGCAATTCCTTAATTCCAGATGTGGTTATGATGAAGATATGATTCTGACTATGTTTAACAACCTCAATTTGACGTTAGTTGCAATCTACCAGGATAATATTGAGGTAGATTTTGGACGTTGGCATGATTACGTAGGATCATTGGAAATGAACATGATCTACCCAGAAATATCTGATTATTACATTAAGTTATACCAAAGACTCAATTTCATACGTTCAAGCGAAATATTCTGGGTTTATTGTGATTTTAAGACCAATCGACACAGATTAATTTCATTTGCAGCTTTGTGGCTCCCGTTTAAATGGGAAGTTTGGAGCACACTAGGAGTCTCCTTGATTCTCATCGCCACATGTATCTTTATATCGAAACACAAAAGCACTTCTAATAAATGTCATCTCTGGCTACGTTTCCTGTTTGAACTTGTTAGGGGAATTTTGCGCCAAGATGAAAATTCCACAAACATATTCCTATGCGTTTGGAGCTTGACAGCATTGATTTTCACCTGTTTGTACGAAAACATTATCACAAGTGAGCTCATAGCTCCAGCGAAGCCCTCAATAGTTGGGTCCTATAAAGAGCTTCTTGAATTAGGGTACACAATTATGATTTACACAAGCGATGAGGGGAAACGTAATTATAGAAATCTATCGTACCATTTTAACGAACGTTCCTCATCCAGTAACTTCATTCTTAACAAACGGAAAGCATTCTTTGACTTTCAACCCAAAGATGCATTATCTTACGTCATTAACAGTTCTTTAAATTTTGCGATTTATTCTGGGCCAAATCGAGCATCAGCGGACGTAGATGCTCAGCGAGCCAGTAATTTAGGAGATGAAGGTTTTCCCTGTTACTCCGTTTTAAACCCAACCGATCCTTATTTTAGCTTTATCCTTGCAGACGTTTACTTCGCGCAAGATATCGGTTACTTTATCAGGAAGGTTCTTGAAGATGCTATAATTCATTTCTGGAGACAATTACGAGACTCTTTCATTAAAATTATGGTAAGCAAGGAAGCGCTATTCAACGAAGAAGCCAACAGGTCAAGATCCACTTTAATATCCTTGCACAACTTAATACCAATCTTCATTGTTTGGCTCTGCCTACTTATACTCGCCAGTTTGGTGTTAATTATTTACGAGAGGAAATCCTTTCGATGCTTCTACTGTATTAATTCTATAAACGCTTTTGCAAAACAAAATATTCAGGTTGCAGTTAGTCAAGTTAGAAGAGGTTTCAGAAAACCAGCGGATTGCTTAACAAGGTTAAGCATTACTCTTTGGGTCCAAAACAAATTGACAACAGATAAAATCAAAGTCAAATGGAAGTAAATGTGTTGACGAAGCAAACAAAGACGGAAACCCCACAACATCCTTCCTCCGACTCGTGCTTGCGGGGTAAGAAAACACAGTGGTGATTCCCAAACATCACCTTCCCTCCATTTTCCCACAAAACAGTTCAAAACACTGGGGAATTAAGTTCCTCAGCGTCAGACTACGATATTTCCGGATGAGGCCAATTTCTTGGACCTGAACACAACACAGTATAGGGAAACACCAACGTGGAACCTTTATCCTTAAGTTGCGCACCTTGATTATGAAATGTGTTTTAAATTACTCATTTGCTAAATTTGTTGTCTATAGTTTGGTTATTAATGTCACAACGAAATTAACAAGGGTAATAAAATTGGACGGTACTATATTACGCCTTCTCATTTTGTTTTTGGGGGTATCTGAATTCCACAAAAAATATCAAATACGGGTATACACATTCTGCCAAAATATTTAAAGAGTGTTTCAGAAATTTATGGGCAAGATTGAGCTAAGATGAATGAGTGGGCTAAGATGAATGAATAAGCTAAGACGGAAGAATGAATGAGCTAAGATGATGTAATCTGCACGTGTTAAAAACTATAATATTTAATAATTTCAGCGAGTAAATGCAATAAGTAAATTCAAGCTAAGCAATTATCAAGGGTAACATACGTGTGAAAGTTTAAGAGGAAATCCAAAGTGTAATTAAAATTTGTGCGAAATTATAAAACCACAGTTCACTATTAGCGGCAATGCAGGGAACAGATCTTCAGTTGACCAAAGACCATTTGATGGTAGACAGTTGCCTATGGTTTGGGTAGAGGTAAACGAAGTAGCAAACATAAGTTTGACCCGATGCCATGGGATAGACACTTCTAATGATGATCAGTTTGCTTCACCATTTTATTCCAGTTTTAGGCTGAATTACTCATACTGATTCAAATTAACGCAGAAAAATGAATTTTACTAAGATTATACTGAGTCACAATAAGCGAATCGAGGAACACTAGAAGGGTTAATTGTCCAAATTATCTACACGCCATGCAACTGTCATCTTTGTAATCGATTAAAAACTCACCTTATATCAAGCGATGGCCACACTCGAGTGTGACGGAAGAGTAATTGAGCAATTCAACATGTACACACATATTCGTTAAGCTTAGAAATGTTTGAGCAGAGCTATTAATGACTGATTTCATTTATTTTCTGGTTTGGCTTAGCTTGGGTAAACGAAGTTTCTCGTGCGACTCCCAAAGCTAATACTTTTAGCCTTGTTTATCTTTTCAATAGAAATTGGCATCTTTCTAAAATCTCCTTCCCAACTTTTTGCTGAGTGCAGCAAAAGTCAATTTGAGGCTGTGAGTTTCTCATTGAACCTTCAATTCAAACAAATAGAGTGCACGATTAAGTTATCCATTGTGTATTTTCCACTTCTAGTATGCCGTGAATCAATAGTTGAGTACAAATTATAGCGTGACATTTGCCCCAATCAAGCGTTTTCATGTAGTTCAATTAAAACGAAAGTGAAATTTGCGAGAGAGCTTTGGCGAGTATTAATTTGCCTTACTCTTTCAGATTTAAATAGAACGCTTACTACACTATCCATATGAAGTTGAAGACAAGAGTTTACGTATTTGTGTAAATCCCTCGCTTGCGCATTCATCAGCATTAGTATATAAAATGAAAAGCTTAACGTGATCCTTAACGATCCCGGCAACACACGCATTAATTCGTTTTAGCCACATTCATTCCCCCGCCCAAACAACCAACTTCATCTCCACCGTCAACAAAAAGAATTACTGTAATTTACATTTCGAATAAAGAATAATTTAGAATTCACTGTGGAAGTTGTTAGACACCTATTTTATTGCGAAGTTCTTGGGATCACGCTCACATCAATTGACAGATAGAGTTGTTGAGTTGACAATTACTTACAATTTACGACGTATCTTTTAAGTTGTACGTCGCCAAAAACGAATTTTAATTTTACGTAACCTTTGACTCTATCACACTAACACTACGCAGTTCGGTTTATACAACAGACACGTTTATACAAAAGAAAGAATCGATTTTATTCCTAACCAATATATTCCCTGTTTTTTGGGAAATTACAGCAGCTAAGCTGAGAGGTAGGTTATTTTTTATGAAGGAACTAATCATGGTGCGACCACCATTATAATCATAAGTAAACACGCACAAACTTAACTACAAAAAACTAGTGATCAATTTTCAATTTTCCACCGAGCCCCCGAACACACAAAGGAAATATAAATTTGTTAACGTTACCAATTAATTCCCTATTACAACGGGCTTATCAACGTGTTTCAATACTAGTTACTGTCACTTCAATTTACAAATTGTTTCCAGATCCAAAACTACACACATATTTGACCCAATACCTTAATAATTATAAAATTGAATCGTTTCTCCTTCTACGGTTGTTGAACTGGAAATTGTTCTCCTCAACATCGCTGGCCATCACATTCAATGCATAAAACAATGCCTGTTAGGGATAACTTACTTAGTGTGAGTATAGTTAATTCAATATCCCAATAGTTAATTCAATATCCCAAATTGAGGGTTTCTGGAACAATTCGTTTTGAACCCACAAGGGAATCTTCTTCAATCTTTCAAACTTAACTGGGGACGAGGGAATAAAACACACATTTGAAGCTTGATGTAGCATAGATTAATAAAAAAATAGAATTTTTGTTTTCCTTTCTTGCCCAAATTGACGACGAAATGTACAATTAGTTCATTAAATTATTGGTTAAATTTTAAAGCAAACGAGTTCACCAGGCAACGTAATGTAAGTGGTTTTATTTAACCGTACATTTCGTTTCATACAGTCTGGTTTTGCTAAACGTCCAGATTGAAATTAACGAATTCTCAAGCAAATGTTCAAGGCTAGCTTAACATCCACAAGTTAGTTAAATAATGAACAAACTTGAGGTCCCACAAAACCAGGAATGGAGAAAATTTCGGAACGCATATTTGATATCTCATTCTTATTAGCCCAAAAGCTCCACAAGACGGACATCAAACGAAGCCCGTCTGGAAAGTTCTTTCTCCCCAAGCCACCAAGGGTGAGATTAATTTTGATGTGGTTTGTGTTCTCCTTTCAAGTGATTCATTACGCCAGCATTATAGTTTTATACGTAACCACATCAAACCTGAAAGAAAAGAAAGCTCAAGTGAAGAATCTGATGACACTTGTCCAAACGCTCGGCAAAGGATGCTTTCTGGCTTTAAACGGAATTAGAATTTATTATTCTGACAGCTTTGTTGGACTTCTTAACAATGCAATCGAGCTTGAAAAAACAACGAAGCATTACGGTGAATTTATTTTCATCTAAAAAGTCGTTGTAATTTTGGATAAAAACCATCTTTAGTTATAGGCGACTGTAAGGTGGAGGTTGTCTTAGAATACTTCACGATATTCTTTGCGTTGGCCGCAATATTCCTCTCATGCTTCTCTTTTGTAGTTCAAGTGGGTATTTATGCTGCTTGAATCTGCTTTTTGCCATTCAATTTCATGAACATTATTGTCTATTTGTACACGTGAATTTATGATTTGTATTACACTGGAACTATGAGAGTAGAACAATTCTCAAATAGAATTATCGCGTCTCCATAAAGGAGGACATGTACGAGCATTTGAAATAGCTCTTTCCTGTAGAAAATTGCTTCTACACACATTATTGGTTTGTATATGAACTTCTTAGTGTAATCCGTGAGCAAAACAAGTTTTTTAATTTCTTCCATAATGCAATTAACCTACACGCACATGAATCACGACATGATGAAAATCTCCACACACAAAAGACATCCCAAAGCAAATTTGCCAATCAATCTGTCTCTCTTCCCTTAGAAGAAAACACAAAACATAATAATAAAAAAATAAAAAAATAGAAATGAAAACATAGTGATTGAACCAAAACCTGATGGTTTTCAATTAACCACAGGTGTTATATTTATAATAACACACAAACTTGCTACTAGTCTACTTTTAATCAATCAATGAATCAACTCTTTTCTTAAGTACAACTTTAATTTATTTTCGTTTAAAATTCAGCTCGGCATACATAATGATAATACAGAGAAGCTAGCTTGTCTAAGATACCCGGTTTAGCAGGCCCACATATATTTATTCGTGTACGTTATGGAATTGCATTTTCAGGGAGTCATAAACAAACTCCATTCGATTTATCTTCGTTGAATTTTTTCCTTTTTTGTTGAGACAAATTTTTGCTTTCAATTACATTCCAAAAAGAAAATACAAATTTGGAAATGTTGACGGCTCCTTTGGTGATGTAGGAATGAAGAATGTATAGGATCAGAATTTAGAATTCTAAGTTGGTTTAGTATTTCAACAATTAATTTAGCAGAAATGTATGTAGCTATTGATAACGTAGATAATGACGACATAAATTCACAACTGATTATTTACTAGTTAATTGATATTTAATTGGTGAACTATGTGATTATTAATTTAATGTGAATGGTTTATTTTAATTTTTCTTAATATGGCGTAGTAATGAACAGAATTGTGTAAGCGATTATGTATTATTTGTCAAAGAAATAAACAACACTATGACTACGGCTATGACCAGTCCATTCTCCGTCCTTGTTTGGTTCCAACACAGTGACTGTGAGTAGAAGCGAGACCAGAAGGATATCGTTCATTATTTGTGGACGTGGAAATAAAAACAACATGAAAAGACACCAAAGTGAGTTTTGGATATTTCTGTTCGTCCTTGTGGAAAAAGAAATAAATTAAACCGGCGCACCTTTCCAACTGCTCAAGGTTTGCGAGCTGATTCCACTAAATTACAAAATTCTACACCTCTGCTTAAGCAGAAAAACAACTCGACTTGAATGCAACACTCCTTCATCGCTTGATAACTTGCACAAGGTTTAGCACAGGTACTCTGTCGAAAACACCTCACAGACTCAGAATTAAAATCCCTCTTGTTTTTCTCTGAGTTCCATTCCCAAAACTCCGATTCTCACTTTATTCAAAATGATCACATCTGTGAAAGCCTCTCTCCTCTTTTTCTTCTTCTTCTTGTGGCGGAGCGCTGTCAACGGCCAATTCAAACCCGTAAGGTTCCGTCCATAAATAATGATTGATTCATGGTTTTTATAGTTTTGTGTGTTAGGGTTCTTTGGAGGATCCTGAAGAGAAGTTTCACAAGTTTCACATCGACCAAAATAAAGAAACCAGGGAGTTTTTAAAATCCGAGGTGTGAATTAAGAATTTTTTGAACGCAATTTATTTTCACTGAATATTCTTCCACTTTTATTTCGACATATTTTCATTGTACAAAAGATGGAGGTGTTGTTTTCGACTCTGTCTAAGTCGCTCAGCCAAAAGCTGGCAGAGAGCAACTCGGAGACGGTTTCTAAACTGGAGACTCTGAACGAGAGAATATTACAAATAGAGAGAAAGCAGGAGGAATTCTCAACCAACTTGTCACGAACATTAAACGAAAGTGTACATCCCCAAAGTCAACTTTCTGCCTTGTTAAAGTTCTTAAGACGCAAATGAATAATTTGAAAAACTCGCGAAAGAAAATTAACTCTTTCTACTTCAGATGGGAAATCCCAGTGGAAGCGACTTTACGGCAGAAAATTCATTTCTTAATCTCTCAGAATCCCTTGAAGGAAGACTAGTGAGGAACGGTAGGGTCTTTTTGACACCCATGAAACGTACCTCTGGCACCAACATCCACGAAAGCGGACCTTTGACACCCAGCACCCGTACCCTTAGCACCCATCACCCACCACGCGTACCTTTAACACCCA
>JAQGAC010001355.1:0-14310 GCA_034696585.1 Isotomurus maculatus | reverse complement strand
GGACGCGAATCATAAGGAATCGGATCTCAGGACTTACGACCCTGAGGAAAACGCTAAGAGTGACCCGGCGCCCATATAAATACAATTGACATTTGCTGTCTGCGTAATAGCACGAAATATAAAATTAAAACCTACATTGTTGTGTCGATGTTGAACACTTCTGAACAACTCTGTTCTCACAAACCTGGATTCTTTCTCAATTCCAAGATTAGTATTTCAAGATTTGTACATAGATTACCACACTTACCCTAGATTTCCTCCGCGATTATCCTTTCTATGGTTCATCATATTATCACTATAGGACGCATCAACTCATGGAATTACCGATTTTCAGTCAGGGGGTCTGTTTATTTCGTTTATATTAAAATAGGCTACAAGCAGACTCCACTTTAATTTATAACAGTGGTTTTCAATCAAAAACACTTGCGCCGATTGCACGCTAAATTATTTACACAAATAAGAGTCTTGTGTCTGCTGACGTGTATAAAGTACCTGTTTGTTGATTTTGCTCAACACTGATTCTTAAAGCAACTGCGACAGTTTTTCAGTGATCCTGACATATCTATATTACTAATTTCCCTATTCCTTCTGTCTTTCTGTGTGTTCACTTTTGAACTTAGCGGGTGTAGGTTTTGGGGTAAAATGAGACTTTTGGGAAGAATATAACTTGAGACTTCGAGCTTGATTCTTGAAGCCGACAAGTTAATATCCCGAACAGGTTGACGCGTATTAGCCAGAAACCAAAAATACGTCTTCCCAACGACATGTTAGGGTCCCTAATGGCATGCTAGGTTTCCAGTGACATGTTAGGGCTCCCAACGACATGATTGGGGTCTCAAAGGTACGTACGGGTTTGCAACGGCATGTTTGGGTTTCTAACGACAGGATTCCCAACGACGTGTGAGAGTTCCTAACGACAGGTTTCCCCACGACATGTGAGGTTCCCCAACGATATGCGAGGGTCCCCACCGACATGTGAGGGTCCCCAACGATATTTGAGGCTCCCCAACGACATGTGAGGGTCCTCAACGGCATGTGAGGGTCCCCAACGACATGTGAGGGTCCCCAACGATATGTGAGGATCCCCAACGACATGTGAGGGTCCCCAACGATATTTGAGGCTCCCCAACGACATGTGAGCGTCCTCAACGGCATGTGAGGGTCCCCAACGACATGTGAGGGTCCCCAGCGACATGTGAGGATCCCCAACGACATGTGAGCGTCCCCAACGGCATGTGAGGGTCCCCAACGATATGTAAGGGTCCCCAACGACATGTGAGGGTCCCCAGAGGCATATGAGGGTCCCCAACGACATGTGAGGGTCTCCAACGACATGTGAGGGTCCCCAGCGACATGTGAGGGTCCCCAACGAATTTGCAGACAGAAGCGCATGACAAACGAACAATTGTTAATAAATCGGAAAAAACTTTGCAGACCCGGTTAATTGGTAACCCAAGTTATAAAGCAACGCAGTTTTAAAATGCCACCGAGGATTGCGATTGTCTACTTTAAGTAATCTGCGATAGAGCACAAATAGTAATTAGTACACCTGAGCCGTTCCATGTCAACTGCAGCGGTCGGAGCAAAGTCATATTTTGAAATCGCACTAAACGCGTGGTTTTTGATTTTTTAATAGTTTTTTCACCACCTATGTTATTGTAGACCCAAATGACAACTTATTCCGATTTTTAATAATTCGAAATTTCGAAATATTGAAAACTTTGGAGCTATGTAGCAAACTTAATATTCAAAATATATGGAAACTTCCCATTTAACCTCCTCTTCAAATAGTGTTTAAAAAATGTAGCGTCAAAACGTTTTTTTTTCAAAATTTTGAAAGTTTCCGAACTATTTTGAAACACCGATTTCGGACTGTCACCGGTACCAGGGCCGCTTGAAATTTCGAACATAAGCTAAATGGGCTCATAGGATAAACATACTGAAATCTCAACCGGCCCTGTTACCGGTGACACGTCGAAATTCGGGTTTCAAAATGTCGTAAAAACCTATTTTTAGACTAAATTCAGGGTCGTGCTTGCCACCTTGCACCAAGGGAATTGAATGAGTGTGTGCGAAGGGGAGGTGAGGGGGGAAGGGGAACTTGAGTGTTGAGTTCGTGCGCCCCTTCTCTCGCTCACCACCACCACCACCGAGGGTACTTTTCCAATGGCGGCGGCAGCTATGAGTCCTGTCTGACCACTGCAGTTGACATGGAATGGCTCACCTTCAAACTTCAAGCACAATAATTTAGAAATATGTATATTTTACTAAGCGCTGGCTTGGAGGTGACGGAAATTTGCTGTTGAAGCACTTTTATCTGGTTTAAAATATTTGTTACAATTATTATAATCTCTTCCAGCATGGAATCACTAGTATGTCTTTCCTTTAATAGGCTAGAAACTAACACTTTCAAATTTCTGATTCATTGATAATTTTCGTTTTGTTCTAATGTTTTGGGGAACACACTTCCCGCGTGGAAAATAGATACAAAAATTGCGGTAAACTTTGAAATTTCCATTTTAAAAAACGACGACATGAGCAACTTTGTCCAGCGATTAGTGATTAGTGACGTTTTGCTCAAGCATAATACAAGTTAACAATCCAAAAGCCTAAACGACTTTATAAACAGACAAAACCCTCCACAGACTTCAAAAACTTTGTCTTCCAGTTATTTGTAACTGCTCTGAAAGTAAATCCCCATCATCTCAAAAGTCCGTAAGTCTTAAATCCTATGGGACTGTAAGAGAAATTCTGTGCGAACAACTAAAGCTTCGATAAGAAATTACCGCCGTGTGATACTGACTAAATCCTTAGTCTATGCGTCCTTTGATACACAACTAATACTGTCCTGGCTGAAAGAAGAAGATCGTTTTTACGTACGTTTATTTTGTTCATATTGTTAACGCTGTATTTAGGACCACAAGGTTCGTATTTCGTATGTCCTCGTGGTCTGTGCACGGTAAGCATCTGCACAGGCGACGAGGTCTATGGATAGCCCCTAGGGGCTGTCCTATAACCTCGTGGCTTCTAAATCCGTCATTTCGAGCCCCCACCCGCCAAGTCATGGTTTATCGTGGTATTTCCCATACACCCACCCCCAGACTACACGTGTTCAAAAAATAACGCTTAATTTTACGATTTTGTTTATTTCATAGCCTTGAACATCGTTGTTTTCCGCATCTTCCTCAAACATAGCCTGAATTTATGATAATAAAATAAATAAACGGGTATTAGTGAAATTAATAAGTCAAACAAGGTTAAAATTATCAGAATTTTTTTTTTAATTCCCGGTTTTGGACCACAAAGTATTCGATACGACCCTCCCCAACTTCACGTGGCATTTCGTGGTATTTGAGTCACCCAAACCTCCTCTTCTAGAGCACGGGGTTTATCGACTGTCCCTTAGTAGTCTAATGAACGTACCACTTTACTTATTATGGAAATATATAATGTTGAATATGGAAATTATAATTGGCCATGAATATATTGGTTAAGCTATAAACTAGATCATATTAATTTATTGGTTTATAAGTTGGGATTCATATGCATTTTTATGTAACATCAAACGTGGTTTTACATTTAGGGAAACTACTAATCATACATCAACTCCTCAGCTTTTCTTATTATTTGAGTTTAATCAAATGGTTTTTATTTGTCTTTGAAGTTTGAGGTCAAATTTAATTTTTTTGAATAACATAAACAAGTTTTCAAATATACATATTATTATGCGATTTCTTTCTCGGATTTGCTCAGGCTTAAACTTTAAAATGTATGGTCTCTCATAATTGCCACAGTTTAATTTGACCTGTTATGTACTGGAATAAACCAGATTTGACAGTCATTATTGCATTCACATTTAAAATTAAAACAATCATATTTCGTTTATGCGCGCAAAATTCATTAGTTTCTTGTTGGCCTTTGGATGAGCTAAATTTCATGTTTCTATTTCATCCAATCTGCTATAAACTAATCCTTCCAGACGGAAAACGACTTCATTTGAAGCTCCAAACCTCCAAGAACTTAAAAAATGTTGTCTCCAGATTTTTTGAAACTGCTCGGAAAAACAATCACCTTCAACTCATAAACCTACGCGTCTCCAATCTGCTGGGACTATAAGAAGGATCTCCTGCGAACAAGTAAAGCTTCTATAAGGAATTTCCGCTTTGTTTTACAAATCTTAACATCAATCTACACGTATCTATGTATACAAGTAATACAGTCTTTGCTGAAAGACGGAGATCGATTTTATTACGTACGTCTTACTGTCTTCATGTGTCTTACACTTGTGGCAATAACGTTAATTTTTATAGCATTTTTACCTCAGCCATTATGCAATGGTTTAAATCGGTTTTTACAATACAGCGAAAGGTTAAAAGGTAGTTCGATTTAAAATAAAAAACATGTGCGATACGATTGAGTTCTAACAATATTTGTATGATATATTTTTCAGTGTCGATGAAGTTTAGGAATCCTTACATCGGATTTGCTGAGAAAACCATCGTTTTTGTGCAGTATTCCTTTTTTGTAATGGGATTGTGCATTGGATTTCACTTTTTTGCGTTTCCCGAATTCTTTTTGTACGCATATGCTTTTTTGTCTAAAGGTCAACCCAGAAGTGTGAAGGCATTTATATTCGTCTTCCATTATATTCTCATATCCTACGCATCTGTGCTTGGAGTTCTTTCGCTGAAAATCCTCATTGATTTCCTGTTAACAGCAGCAATGATTATTTTGCCTTTGATCACAAATGAATTTTATACTCGGAAGTTTATGTGCCCTAATTATATACTGCGACGCAAATATAGAAAATGGAACAACCTGCCAGCAAATTACAGGTCTTTTGAACTTTTAATGAAGTACACAAACAACTTATTTGGAGTCCTGTTCTTTCCTTCGCAGGTATTGTTGGGAGAAATCGGTTTAGTTGCTAACATTATGTTTGCATTTCATAGAGACAAGATGGATTATGTTGGGCAAGTCGTAATTGGAGGAATTGTTGTGAATTTTCAATTCGGCTGGATTGTAATTCTTAGTTTCTTTGGCATCGCTCACACTAGAATAAGTTGCTGCGTAAACTCTTGGAAATATATTAGTTGTGACAACTCTTTTCAAAAGAAATATTTGTCTAGATTCCGGAAATCGTGCAGACCAATTAAGGTTGGGATGGAGGGTTACTTCACTGTGGGAAGGCTAACCGGCCTAAAGTATATATATAGTTTAACTAAAACCACATTTAGAGCAATTCTAGCTCTAAAATAATCCCTTAAGTAAAAACGCGTCAAAATAAAGATTAAAACCAACAAAATACTGAAAAATCGATACATCAAGCACAACGGCCTTCTAAAAAATTACCCTACAACTTCAGGAAACGATTCATTCAGGTGATTCAGTAAACGCGGCACTTCCTATTCATGCACAACAACGTGTGCAGATAAAAATTCAGTGGCTGGAAATAACTGTAAAAGTTTATCAGTCACTATGCGTTACAGCAAAATGATGTCTTGCGAAATTAAGTCGTTCAAATTAAAATTAGGCTATCTAAAGAGAATGATGATTACAGTTCTTCATGCCTGGGGCAATTATGTTAGATCATACCAACTTCGATTACTAAATATAATAGAAAGATATAGTGAAATTGTCAAGAGTGTTGAATTTTTAAATCAAGTTTGAAAATTCAGAATAAATATTACTTTTATATCCTTGGAAGTCTCCAGGCGAGCTTATTAATGCCAAATCATTTTGAATATACCCTACAATGAGTTACTGAGCGTTTCGAAACCCTTAGAAATCTTTATTTCTAATTTCTTACTCAAGGACCATTTCTGGAAATCCCTAACTTAGTTTCACGAACAACTAATTCTATAGCGTGAACTTGAGGGCGAAACCACAAATGAAGGATGACGGAATCTTCAGAAAGACTGGACAACAATATACGAAAGTTATTTCCTGAACAAAAAATTTAGATATTGATAATTTGTGTCTGTATCTAAAGCCGCTGAAATCGGTCGACGATGTAAAAAGCACAGCAATCAAACGAATTATTTAATTTGGGACTTCTCTGTTAGCAAACTTCAGCAAATTGGAAGCGACAGGCTGATTATTTTTGTTAGGAAATGCGGATCGAAATTTCCAATTCATGAAAGCGAAAAATGGGAAAAACAAAACAGTGGTGATCCGTTTTGAAACTTTTCTCGATGAATAGATTTACTGCTTAATATATGATGACGAAGTGGTGGAAGTGACGAATTTCTGTCCCTACGCCCACCCCTTTAAATCTACCTTTCGAATTAAAAAATTAAAGTGGAACTTTTGTTCTTTGAGTTTTTTTAAGTTGACTGTAATATTCCAAACAATAAGTTTATGCTAAAATTCTTACAGAGGAAGCAAAAGTTCTAAAAGCCTTTGTTCTCATTTAAATCCCCAAAGAGGTAGTTTTTACCTGAGGACCTTTAGAGTGCGAGTGCACCCACCCACTACACCCGTAAGCGTAGAAATGGATCACGGGGTAGTTCGTGTGTGTGCAGAGTGTGAGTGCACTGGCACTGCAGGGGTCCTCAAGTAAAAACGACCTTTCTACGGATTAAAATGAGAACAAAGGCTTCTAGAACTTTTGCTTCCACTGTACGAAATTGTTGAGTTTACACGAAAAAGAATCAATAAACTAATTTTTCCGGAAAACTTTGAACTGCGTAAAAGTTCGTGTGTACAATTCTTTTTTGGCGTATTAATGAACCCCTGACCCCCTGAGTAAATCACAAACGTCTCAAAGCGCTTCGGATTATATGGAACTCTTTATCTGATGCTGGCACTGGCGATGCAAGCACACAAATACACAGTTTATTAAACCTGCTACTAATTCTCAAATTTTCTTGTTTTTGCAGTGGAAAGATTTGCTCCTTGAGTTTAGTTTCTCAATTTATATAATCGGGGCCTTAAAGAAAGTAGCCATTTTATAGCTTCATCATTTTTGGGTTTGGTATCAAAGCAAATTTCGGAGTCTGACGAATGAACCGCTTTTACTTGTTTGATTATAGTAAGAATAATAACTATATTTTTTTATGTGTAGAGCATTGAGTTTCATAGGCAGTACTGTATAGCTTCAACTGCGTGTGCAGATCAAAAAATATTAATGTGAAAGCCTTACTTTTCAAATTGAGTTTTTATTGACCATCCTTAATAAATGTTTTTGTACTCAAATTCAAAGTTTTAGGTCAATGGTAATTTGTTGAATACGGAAAACCTACTTATAAAGATAATTATTCACTTTAAATTGCTCATAATCGTGGCAGCGATTACTTTTCTGTTATAAACAGCAATAAAGCAGGCCGGAAATTCAAAGTCATTTAATACTTATGGACAGATTATGCATTCATATCATGCTGACATTAAGAAAAACTCCGTTTCATGACTCAGTTTTGTTTAAGCAGCTACAAGTTAATCATTCCAGAGGCCAAACGACATCATTCTGCGACTCCCCAGAGACTTCAAAAATGTTGTCTTCCCGTTATTTAAAGCTGCTCGGAAATTCAATCCCCTTCAATTCAAAAATCTGTTTGTCTCCAATCATGTGGGACTTTAAATGTAATTCCACGCGATCAACTAAAACTTCAATAAGAAATTCCCGCCGTGTGGTACAAACTATAACCTTAATCTACGCGTGCTTTGGTACACTTTAATACAGTCCTTGCTGAAAGAAGAAGATCGTTTTTATTATATACATCTTACTGTGTTCATGATGTTTACTCTCCTTGTGCTAATTATAATGCTTATAGCTTCATTGCCTCAGCAAATATGCACTGGTTTAAACAGGTTTTTACACTATAGTCAAGCGTTAAAAGGTAGCTTGATGTAAAATTTCAGACAAATTTGTGTCATTCTAAGTAAAAAACCCTAACCATATTTCTTTTTCAGCGTCAATGAGGTTTAGCAATCCTTACGACGGATTTGCTGAACAAACAATTATCCTTGTAAAACACAAATTTTTTTCAATGGGACTTTGCGTTGGGATTCACTTTCTCGTATTTCCCGAATTCTTCTTGTACGCATATTCATTTTTGTCTAAAGGCCAAGCAAGAAGTGTAAAAGCATTTATATTTTTCTCGCATGATTTATTCGTATCCCACGCATCGGTTCTTGGATTCCTGTCAAAAGAACTCCTCTTTGTGTCCTTGCTGACATCAATTGCTGACAATAATTATTCTGTCGTTGATTACAAACGAACTGTATACTCCGAAATTTATGCGCTCTAATTACATACTCCGATATAAATATAGAAGTTGTAACAACCTGCCAACAAATTACAGGTCTTTGAACTTCTAATGAAGTACACCAACAATACATTTGGCATCCTATTTTTTCCTTGTCAGGCACTGTTCGGTGAACTTGGTTTGATCGCCAACATTATGCCTGCTTTTCATCGAGGTAAAATGGATTTTATTGCACAAGTCGTGATTGGAGGTATTGTTGTAAATTCTCAGCTCTTCAGGATTGTAGCCCTTAACTTCTTTGGCATCGCTCACACTAGAATGCGTCGCTGTGTAAACCCTTGGAACCATATTAGATGTGACAATCGTTTTCAAAAGAAATATTTGTTTAGGTTCCGGAAATTGTGTAGACTAACTAAAGTTGGGTTGGAGGGTTATTTACCTGTGGGAAGACTAACCGGCTTAAAATACTTTTATGGTTTAACTTAAGCCACGTTTAGGGCAATGCTCGCTCTAAAATAAAGCAATTCTGGCTAATTATATTTCATATAATAAAATTATGGGTAAGATAAGTTGAAGTTTGACAAGGTTTTATCATACCTTAGCCATCAACACTTAGTAAAGATGGTTATCCAACATTAATGATCAAAACACCCTGCAATTAAAATTCTACTATGAGCCCCAGTTCAAGTCACATTTAATTTGGTTCAATTGTTATGCTTAAAAATATTCCCGTCGTGCATAAAGAAATGATCAGTTGTGAAAATGTCAAGCATGGTTTCTTAAGCAAACCAAAATACTTATTATTAAAATGAATATTAATTTAAATATTATAACGTATTCAAAACTTGCTTATAAAACTGAACAAAAGGTTACGTTACTTAAGAACAAGTAAGTAAGTAAGATCGGTAAGTCCCGTGCATCCCGAGATCTACATGAACTAAACTCGTGTTAATGTTACTTTTGATTGCTTCTTATTAATATTACCTTTGATTACTTCGTGTCAATATTTATTATTATATTATTAATTGCAATTTTTAAAAGATAAAATAAAATAGACTCCAAGTACACTACTCACTAAGAAACATAATGGTATCTAAATTTTTTTAGCGATTAGAATATTTCAAGTGTTATGATTTTGTATTAAACCGTAGCAGCACACGTTAAGTACTTAACATATCTTTGTAGATCCTTTGTAAAAACATGCCATAAAAATTTCGAATGCAGTAATTCACCAAAATATATGTTGTATTAAAATGATATCCTAAATAAGGTTAGTAGTCGTTGTTTCGTGAAGATGATAACTAACTAATTATGCTTGAGATACCAAATTGTTGGATTACTTTAACTGATAGTTTAAAAAGGTATCCCCTGTTTTGTCGATAACAAATTAAGGATTGCCCTGAACAACAAAAACCATCGAAGCAATTTTTATAAATGCTTTCATATGGGTCATGCTTGAAATCTAATTAGATTGTTTACAATAGTAATGAATAGAAACACTCCCTTCTTACATTTCCATGGAAGGAATAGTTATAATGCCCGGGAGAGTTCCCTAGGCATACACCAAATTTTAACAGCCTGTACTAGCAAAATTTTACAGATAATTACATGCAAAAAAAATACACACAAAACGACGACGAACGACGGAAAACAAAGGACAGGAAGTCTGAACTGTTTTTATTATCTTCGGGACATGTGCGGCTACGAAAGAGCAAATAATCTTCTTAGTTTTTGTAGCAACATTTCTTTCTGAATAATATTTTATAATTTAATAAATTAACGTGTTTACCGTTTTATATAAAGTTGCAACATATTAAGTAAAAAACAGTCCAAGTATTTCGTAATACTCAAGAGTTTCCTTTACTTCTATAAATTTGGTACTGTTAATTTGGATAATAAAACTATAGATTGTGTTTCCGGACAACAAGTTCAAGACTTCATGTTTGTCCAAATGAAAGATTCGAAAATTGTGAAACGTCCTGTTTTTTTGAACGAATCGCCAATAAAACATCTTTTGAGCCAGTTTCTGAAACCCAACTTTACCTACAAGTCATTTCAAACACTAGAGTTTGTGTATGTGATTCTGAATTTCCAAGTAAACCAACGTGTATGCATTGATCTCGACAACGTATTTCAACAGAGTTATAGAATAAATAAAATGCCTTCACAGCTGCAGTGGATTGCTATAGATCTGTTTCAAATCACGTGCAACGTTTTTTGGAAGAGCCCTGTGCAATGGGATTCACAAGCCCGAAAATTCTCGTTGCAGACTTTTGGAATATCAATGATACCTTGGCATTGCAGTTTCTTCATCTCAGGCATCCTTTATGGACTTCTCGGATCTGGCTACCCATTCTTTCGTCATCTGATTCGTTCAAACGATAATATCTCAACGGGAACCTTCTTTATGCTTTTTGCCGTCTGGGGAATAGTTTTATTTTGTTCTCTCATCAATTTGGCGATATTAAAGTTTGGACGTACTATTTCAACTGTACTTAATGGAATGATCGACTATCATGTAAACCTTATAAGCAGTAAGATATCATAAGCTTTTCATTGCGAAATTTCAAATCTTATATTTGACCTATTTCTATTGCAGCTGTTTCTAAATTCAAGAAAAACGCAATCAAGGGTGTGTTTGTAGCAACAACAGTTCTAAAATCAACAGTAACGGATTCGACGCTGTTAAATGTCAATATTTCAATGCATCGTTTGCATACAACTCTAAGCTCTTCAACTTCAGCACTTCTGATATGGACACACTCAGTAATCTCTGCCTTCTGGACTTCAAATGGTCAATTTGATACACTTGGATTTGTAACGTTTGCTGCTGTCATATTTCTCACCATAATTTTGCCTTTTATTTGGGTAATAATTATTATTTACCTATTACTGTTCTTTCCATTGGGAATAATACCTTGGGAAATAATAGCAGACGAGATTCTACAATCGTACAATATTGAGAAGACCTTTCCCGTCCTTATTACTTTTACACTAATCCATTTGGTTTTTATTATTCCACTGACGTTAGTTTGCTATAGGGCACTGCCGTTGATTATCGTGTTTTTCGTGATTCCAATTCAGATATTTCTCCAATGCATAAGTTTCCTTGATGAACTGCATGAGAGTATTAAGGACTTTTCAACTGAAAGTCGTTCCTTTCGAAAGCTGTTTCTTGAAGTAAATAAGATTACTATTCTTAACAACGCAACCTTTGCTTACGCCAGTGACTTAACAGCTTTTTTAATGTTTTGTGGAGGCTTAGTTAGTATTGGAGTTAATTTTGCCACCTTAAGGCTTTATAGAATTCTTCCTTGGTATATATACACAGTTATCCCAGCAGTTGCAATTATTGTTATGTTATTGATCAAATTGTTACTTCCTTACGCAATCAATGTTCCCCAACAAAGTGATCGCATGTTTAGGAAATGGAACTTGAGCAGACAACCAAAGGATAAGTTCAAAGCTAGAAAAATTAAGTCATTCCAGACTTTACGATGGTACGCTGGCATAAATGGGTTTCATTTCTTTGTGATCCAGCAGTCAGTCAAGGTTACTTATTATGTGGTAATACTTGAGTACACGATTAATGGATTGCTAGCGATTCCTCCTTCCTTATTTAAGTAAATGCTCCGTTTTTAATATTATAATTGTTAGTATTATCAACCGAAATATAATAATACGTTGTATTGGAATTATATGAAAACATACATGAATAAAATATTCACGGATAATAATATTAGAACAATATAAAGACACGTGTGCGCTGAACCTAAACTATAAAACCTGTTCCTTCTTTTCATGCAAAACCTTGCGAAAAATATAGATTGAACTGGACTCATTTCACAAAAACCCTGTTTTCCATGCTATGCCCATAACGCTGAATGTAGAATTTTGCTCCAGTCTTAGTTGACTAATAAAGCAATCACTCTTACTCTTTTCTGGGCTTATGTACTTAGGTGATATAAAAAGTCACTCCCAATTTTTTCCATAATCACATCAAACTGTATTGTAGTAGACGTAATTTAGTTTTTATCAGTGATCATTCCCCTCCCTAATATCACAACATTTCACTTGTTATTTTGTGAACAAGCTGCACAACACGCAAGCAAGGCACATGCCAGGCCAGACATGCCGAATTTGCATTGAATAGAGTAATCCGCAAGTACGACAAACATTGTTAGTAAAGTAATCCTACAAACAGCATTCCCAGACTTGTGCTAGTGAATGAAGTGTTTGTCTCAGCTCACGAGACTCGCTAATCCTACTCACTGTAGCAATTTCACTTAACCTGCTAAGAAAACAAACACTGCTGTACTGTGTCGCATAGGTATGTCTAAATCTCACTGTCTTTTAATTTCTTGTTATCAGAACACTTTAATTCTCAATTTCAATGATATTTCAATGCTAATAGTAAGAGGGAGAGCTTTTGTCGTAAACTAATAGAATGCAATTTATAGAATAATGTCTTATTTATTTCGGTTTTCAATGTAGACTTACATTTCAGTGTGGTTTGATATAACAAACTCAGTAGGTTCATTTCAAATGTTCGTTTGATACTAAAATTCCTTATAGGAAGGTCCCTTGTTAAATGTGATAATACGCCTGCAGTACTGGACTATTTCAGAGACTGCATTATTTAATCTCTTTGCAAATCATAAAGTCAATTATTTAGGTATGTAAGCTCACGGTTGTAGTAGAGAAACTTGCGACATGCACTTTCTCCATTACATTAGCATAAATCCCTTTCCACTCTGAGACACAATGATTTAGAATGGACTTGTGCTCATTCTCTTTCCACACAATTCGACACCAAATCGTAATGCACACAACAAACAGGACTTGTTACCTTTCGGTCACTTCCTCATGTTGGGTTAGTTGCAGTCCTTCTTTCTCCCTGTAAACACTTTCACTCAATCAATTGACAAAATGGTCTGAATTCCTTTCTTCACTAAACCATGAAGAGCGAAGGTAAGCCTGAGCAATCGGCTCGTCGTGTCAGTGCAATAGTGAGGGACGTGTATGTGTTTGAAGAAGAAAGAGGGGAAGTAGGTGACAGAAGCAAACCTGGAATTTGGTGGTGGGAGCCGGACACAGAGAAATCCTCTATATTAAGACAGTACGCTTTTGATAGTTCCATTCATGGATTGAAGTACACGTCTCAACCCAGCAGACACTTATCTGAAAGGTTTGTAATGTTTCATACCTATTTTACAAATTTAAATTGCCCCAAAAATTACGCTGTATTTTTTTGCTGAACTTCATAATTTGTTTTGTTTTATGATAGTAACAGATCTATGCTGTACGTAATCCTGTAAATGTATTATTGACTTTCACAACCCCATTCCACAGCAATAAACTAATGGACATGTAAATATGTCTACAATACTTTTTCAACAATCTATTGCATTTATTTCGAAGTAAGCTAAGCACAGGCTTCAGTTTAGTTTAAATTGAATCTAATGTTGAATTACTAATCCCGATTTCTACTCTACAACATTTTACTTACATCATCGATCACATTCTCACAAGTCCCCTTACATATTTACAATATAAAATCTGACATTTGAATTATGGAGATATTTTGCTGCACGCAATTTGTTGTGTTACACAGTTCCTTGTGGGGTTTACACGAGAGTCTGCTTGCTTTTATCTTGCTTGTTTATCATGGTACAAGAGTTTAAAAAGTAGGACAGGCGCCAGAATTTGATTAATGATTTTAATAATATGTCAAGCAATATTTTAAAATATAATTCCTCACTGAATATCAAGTGGGCGATTACTTGATTATCATCTTGATAACTAAGGTGACCAATCAGAGCAGTCATTAAAGACGAGAACAAAGCAGACTGAATGTTGATTAATTTATGTCCTGAAAATTTTCTTCTTATACATTACTTAAATAAATAAATATCAAATAACTACTTGATATTTATTGTATTAATTGAATTTGCAGGATATTTTGGGTGGTGATGATACTCGTTGCCTTCGTCATTTTGGTTTTTTTGTTGATTTTACTTTGGAACGATTACTCAAGTCCCAAATTGGTAATGATGATGGATACGCAAATTACCGATCCACGAAACATTCCATTTCCGCGAGT